>NMRB01002059.1:68961-108838 GCA_002633025.1 Notospermus geniculatus | reverse complement strand
ATTTTCAATATGGCTGCGCCCATGATCATTCGCGGCAATGACGTATTGAGTTCAAGGCCGATAAATGAGCATGCGCACTTCACTAAAGGCGAGTCATTCAAGTGGGCCGAGCCCAGTAGCGTGTTTACACTGTGCAGTTTTCCAGCGGAACCGTACTCGACCCGGGCCGTCCGGGTCGAACCCACCTCCTGTTGGGGGGTTCGGCCCGGATGAAAGTAGCGCCGTGCCGAGCCCAGTTGTGCCGTGCCAACCCATTTACACTATTGCCTTTTTTGCCGCGCCGTGCTCGACCCGGGTCGAGCACGGTTGAAAACACGTAGTGTAAAAGAGGCCTAAGGGAGGTCCAGAGGGCGGCCATCTTTTGCTCAGCCATGACCATCAAGCGCCATCTTGCTCAGTGAGTGTTCAGAAACTGGGAGCAGACCATCAAGCGCCAAGGCAGACGCTGCAGGACATGTAGACTCCGACAGGGTCGCAAAAGTTCAACAAGCCATGCAAGCAAGCGACAAGAGTCTCAACGACCGTCTCTCGCTCATACCCGCCCACCCGGGTCGCATGACCTGGGCGGTATGGGACCTCGGGTGGACCAAAGCACGCCCAAAAAACCCAAGAGACGAAACTGGAATAATGGATTGGTTGTGGTTACAATTTTCTTAATACTTGAGGTATTGTTACGCAAGAATACCAGGGACTGATTACTTTTCCACCGCACACAACAGATATTGCTTGCAGTCCAATGTCTGCAATCGTATCTCTATTCTGATTCGGAATAATGAACTGACCTGCACAATATTGCACGACAGAATCCCGTTTGACAAGTTTTTGGAAGACAGATTTGTTCCTGACCCCAAAGATCCTAGACACTATCACATCCGCTGAAGGCATGTCCGGAAAGCAGCTGTGACCGATTGCGGACATCGGACTGCAAGCAATGTCTGTTGTGTGCGGCAGAAAAGTCATCAGTCCCTGGCATTCTTGCGTAAGAAAATTGCAACAGCAACTTCTTCCTTTGTTACACCTGAATGTCTACTTCCAACTGCATCTGCCACCAAGTTCCATTCTCAACGGATATATTACCAGATAATGGTCTGGATGGGAAGAGAGAATGCCATGGATGTGTCAGACTGGGGGTGTAAAATAGACATTGCGCAATTGCTTCCAGTGATTTCAGACATGAATGCTGCCCCTCTTGAGCTACTGAATATGATTCATTGTAACTGTAAAACGTCTTGCACTTGCAACACATCACATGGACCACCCTGTTCACCTGCCTGCGGGCAGTGCCAGTTGGATAATTGTGACAATCCGTACAACAATCAAGTAACAGAAACTGATGAGGTCAATGAAGAGGAACAATAGCCGTAGGCCTACCGAATATTCAACTTATGCTTGAAAAGTGGTTGTATTTAGAGTCATATGTAGGTATATTACTTGACATTGATACCAAGGTTACTATCTGAACATTCATAACAATTTCAATATTGATTTACATTCCACAAGATTCAAACAAGAGACTGACAATCGTGGAGGTAGAAACGACAAAGAAATTATGGTACATATATGTTGGGGATGGCAAAGAAATGTGGTTGCTATTTTTGAAGCTGTCATCAAATTTGTTTTCATCCTGATGGCACAATAGTATTTTTACTGCGCTGATCTTATTCCTTGACCCCTAAAACCTGGGTGTAGACACCGGAATGGTTAAGCTGGGATGAATAATAAGAGAGATATGGCTATTTTGGGTAATCGGCAGCCATTACGGACGCCATCTTGGATTTAGTTAATTCTAATGACTTTATTGTACTTCTGTTGTTTTCAATGTGTTCCTTGACCCCTAAAACCAGGGGGTAGACACCAAAATTACCCTTTTCGGTTGGAAAATAAGAGCGTTATGGCTGTTTTAATGTATCAGCGGCCATCTTGGACGCCATCTTGGATTGACCCCTTTTTCGATGGCCTGACTTTGGTAGACTTTTAGTATGTTACTCTCCACATCAAATACTACCAGAAACAGTTGAAAAACCTTTTCTAGGAATTTTTTTGGGGTTAGGTGCTATATATACTAGACTAGCGTGACTGAAGGGGAGGTTGATATCCTGATTGATGTTCGTTTATGAGATTGTTCAGACGAAGTTTCAGGCGGTTGTTGACGATCTGTTCGAAATTTTCCGAGGGCAGACTGTAGAGTTATCGGGCGATAGTTTTTCGGGTTGAGTGGTCTTAATACGAGTATTTGATTACGGAATCAGGATCGGGGTTCTTGACTTTCCATGCATCAGGGAAGTAACTGACATATAGACATATTTTTCGTGTATTCGGCGAGATAACGCAAGGTTAAGAGCGGGAGGTTTTAGTAAAGTCCATCGTGACCAGGTGCTGTGTTTCGAGTTTTTCTTGTTAGAGGGTTAGAGTGGAGGTTGTTTTCTGCAGTGACTAGGGTTTCGAATTCGCTGTTATTTGACGGGATGTGACATATATGTTCTGGTGGGGTCGATGATTGATTGATTGATTTAATTTATTTGACCAAAAGAAGAATACATGAGCCAGAGGTGCAAAGTATATGGTCGAGGACACCCACATTAAGGCTAATAGAGACCGCTAGCATGTGGGCCATCCCAGATTATACAATAGTTATATACACATGAGATATTTACATGGTGGCTGAACAGGTTGGGGTGGAGGAGGAGTACCATGGAGGAAAGGAGAGGGTATGTAAGAAATTGGTAAGTAGCTCATCTTTTATCGGTCTAAAAAGTCTGTAAGGAGCAGGGGAAACAGTTTGGAATGTAGCAAGGAGGGTCGTAATGTCGAAGGTGTAGTTTCTGTAATAGTTGATAGTGGCTGTGAAGCTGTGGCTGAAAATTTTGTCAAAAAGTACAGTCTGGCGGCAGGGTGTTCATGAATTTAATCACTTTGAACTTGAAGTGTTTTTTAGTGAGGGAATGCCTGTGGATGGGAATGGCCAGTCGAGATTGGTTTCTGGTGTTATAGTTATGGATATTGTTGTTTGAGTTCAGGTTGAGATTGGCAAAGTATGGCGGTAGATTGCCGTGCATATATTTGAAATAGAATTTGAGGAGAGGTTCCGGGAGGGCAAGAAGGTTTAAAGAATGATTTAAAGAGAGGCATGGTGTGCGATAAGAGATGGGCTTTACAAATAGTTATAATTGTTTTTTTTCTGGAGAATGTATGCTCGTTGGATGTGGTAGTTCAGATGAGGGGTTGTCAGTGAATGGTATAATGGCTTTAGGACTGGGTTAGGGAGAGTAGTTTTTCAATCTGTGAATTGTCCAAAGGGCCTTTAGGATCTTGGTGGAAATATGGGTAAGGTGGTCTTGCCAATTAGTGAGATTCTGATTTATAACAAGTCCAAGGAAGTTGAAAATTGAGACACGCTCTAGGTTGTTGCTGTTTATTCTAATGGAAAGAGGAGAGGGAATATTGCAGCCGGGATGACGGAAAACCATGAATTTTATTTTGTCAATATAAGGGAGAGTTCGTTTGCGATTATCCAGTCATTAACTTTATCGAGTTCGGCATTGATGTGGTTTGATATCTGAGTACCAGCTTCGTGTCTGTGAGGAGAGTTGATTAGGGTGGTGTCATCTGCATATAAGATGTTACTTAGGAGGTCGCTCGAATTGTGGTATGTCGTTGATGTAAATTATGAAAAAGAGAGGTCCTATGGATCCTTGGGGCACCCCTGCTGTGATGTTTTCTGTCTCAGATTTGATGTGGTCAATTTTCAACATAGCTGTTTACAGTTGGAGACGTAGCTAATGTAATTAATGATATGATCAATTAGATGTGCAGCAGCAAGTTCGGTTGGGTGGTTTGCTCGAAAGCCATACTGGTGTGGATGTAAAAGTTGGTGGTTTAGGAAGTAATTCATAAGTTGTTCTTGATTAGTTTTTTCGAAGATCTTTGAGATGGCTGGGAGGAGTGATATTGGTCAGTAGGTCGTCAGGAGTGATTTTTTGGCCTTTTTTAATACTTTGGGATAACGTTTGCTACCTTCATTTATCGGGAAACGTGTTTGTTGCAAGGCATTGGTTTATCAAGATTGCGAGTGGTTTTACTAATTCGTGTTTAAGATTCTTTAGGATTGTTGTGGAGAGGCCGTCATAGCCGGAACTGGATTTCGCGTTGGTGTTAGAAATTATTTTTAGTACACTGGCCTCACTAACAGGGCTGAAGGAGAAAGAGTATGGGGTGCGAGTACCTGGGTGGTCTTTTGAAGGACATTCCTGACTGGGGGAGTTTTGCTGCCAGGTTTGTACCGATGTTGGAAAAGTAGGATCGAGTTAAGGTTATCGGCGATGGGTTTTTTTATCACTTATTTTCAGGGAAAGTTAGTTTGGGTTTGCTACTATGTAGAATGTTATTAATATTTTGCCAAGTTTTCTTGAGGTCATTTTACATGAGTCAAATATGTTGTTGTAGGAGGTCAATTTTTGCAAGTCGGATGGTTCTGCGTAGGACGGTGTTGCAAGTTTTTAGTTCTTGTAAGCGATGGTTTGGTAGCCAGGAGAAAGTGTTACCGGAAAGGGATTCCTTTAAGCCTGTTTATCGAGTCAGGGGTGGTTTTCCTAATGTGAATAAATTTGGGATGTTTGCTTCTTTATGGGTGTTGAGCGTGTGCAGATAAAATATGGGAAATGGTCTGAAAAGTGGTGAGTAAGCATACCAGTGGTCTTGTCAAGGTTAGGAGGAGGGGTCATTTCTAAAATTACTGTGTGATTCGGCGTTGGTCCAGGGAAGCCGGTACATATTTCCAAGTTAGACTGTTGAACTGTTGGTGGGGTGTGTTTTAGATTTAATTTCGAGAAAGAGACATTCCCAAAGATTGGGAAGATTATTGCTGTCGATAACTTTGTATTGGTACGATTCGTGGATATAAATAGCGAGGACCGAGGCCCGGTCGGGCCAGGGAAACCGATTTCAATTGATGGCAGGGGTTCGACGTCATGTAATCTGACAAGGTTAACTTTCATTAATCCTGATTGCTTGGCGGCCAAGTGTCCCTTGCATATTGAGATTGGGGAGGTTGGGAGTGCCTCAATATGAAGAGACACTTGGCCTGGGGAGGCCATTCGGGTGGAACCGGAACAGCCAACAGACCAAGTGTGTCGGGGAAGAACTATTTCGTCTTCCCAATCTGAATACCGACACTGCACACATTTGATGGCACACCACTTTGGATACTTTATAATCCAAAGTGGTGTGACGTCAATGGTCACGTGAGGTTCAGAATTATTCAGTTGGTTTTGGAAGCCCCGATTTGGTGAGGTGAGCCGGCGAGCGAGGAATGATGCTATGGTCATAGTATGTCATGTATCCAGAGATAAGGGGTCTGCGTGCGTTACTCAATTCGTTCCGGATGATAATAACGGCCATGTGCGGTGGCAAGTGTCAATCAGTGTGTCCCATATTAATCCGGTAACGGACCCGGTAAACGTATACATTTCGGAAGGCTTTTTGTCGGACATGTGCGCTTAGCTTTAGGCGTGCTTTCCATTGGCGCGTTTCCGTGCGCGAAAACGCTCGGGAGCATTGTTTGTTTCCGCTTCGTTGTTCACAAGCGGAAAAATACAATGCTTTCGAGCGTTTCCGCGCAGTGAAACGGGCCAATGGAAAGCAGGCCGTAAAGCTAAGCGCAGATGTCCGACAAAAAGCCTTCCGAAATGTGTACACCCTTAAGCTTAGCACACATGTCCGACAAATCTCAATGCGTTAGGGGTGTCTGTTAAAATCGACTGTCCTGGCTGAATGACGAGTCGACAGCGTTGGGTCAGTCGACTTTAAAAACACCCCTAACGGATCGAGTTTTGTCGGACATGTGCGCTAAGCCTTAGTCAATAATAAATGCCCAGCTAATTTTCCGGCATGTCTCAATGAATATTTTTCATAGCCACGTTTTCTTTTTATGCGCATAATCTAGGGCCACTAGGACACCTTTTAAGACCATAAAACGTGAAATCATTACACAACTGTGTTTTTGGCAAAAGTTTGAAATTTGGCCAAAATATCATGTTTTTTTAATACTCACTTGTTCGGGTTGAAACTGGCACTGTTTTGAAGCCAGTCTGTTTCTGGACACATGAAAATTTTCGGAATGCTAAAATTCCCATTTAAAGCAAAGTTACAGATGATTTTGTAAAATGGTTTTCCCAGTTCTTGCCATTCGTTCCAGGCACTCAAGGCACAGGGTTTTAGCATTACCCAGTCGTGAATATTTATTAGCCTCTCAACCACAAAAGGAGCGACTGACATGGAGTAATGGGCCCCTTGTGAAATTATGAATCGTGTCTCTCACAATAGGCCAACTTGGTGACTGACACACCGGTGTAAGTTGCACTGGGTAATCGTGGTCAACTCCCATTGATGCAGGCCTTGTGACAGTCATAAACACCTGCGTAACCTGTTATTGGGATCAACATAAATGTTTGAATAGGCCCCGGTTTGAATAGGCCTTCAATAGACTTACTGAATTAGGGCACGTGATTGGGGTATTAATAAAATGTGGCTTGGAGTCAACTGGAATTGCGGGGATTTTACTCGACAGAAAAATCATCATAAATCGTCACAAAGTTGCTCAATTTTGAATTTAAAAAAAATGTATTGTCCGGAAACAGACTGGCTTCAAAACAGTGCCAGTTTCAACCCGAACAAGTGAGTATTAAAAACACATGATATTTTGGCCAAATTTCAAACTTTTGCCAAAAACACAGTTGTGTAATGATTTCAAGTTTTATGCTGTTAAAAGGTGTCCTAGTGGCCCTAGATTATGCGCATGAAAAGAAAACGTGGCTATGAAAAATATTCATTGAGATATGCCGGAAAATTAGCTGGGCATTTATTATTGACTAAGAGTGTACATGTAAGGCCGAGTTTACATCGGATGACACGCGACACGAACACGCAGGCGAACAAAGGTTTCATGGGGATGAATCCTTTGTGAAGCCATTGTTCGCCTTCGTGTTCGTGTCGCATGTCATCCGATGTAAACCCGGCCTTAAGGCCCGTTTCCACAGAAGCGGTAGCGTGAGCGTTTTGACGCTTGGCCCATTGTTTGGAAGCAGAGCGGCGGAAAATAACAAAAAATTTGACGCATCACGCAGCGTGAAACGCGTCTGTGGAAACGAGCCATTAGTCGACCTCTGAGAAGTTCGAAGCCACTTCACCATTCAGACAGCAGAGGTCACAATGACATCTTCAGCAGATTAGATATCCGTGATCGGAATCCGTCGTGACCTTGGATAAAATTCAATTTCCTTTCAATGTCACCTTGAAATCACCACATGGTCCATCAGATCTTAAGAAAGATCTTCATGGCCACATATCACACTATCCTTTACATATAGAAATCAATCCAATGTTGAAGACATGCTTCAAACAGGAGAGGACGAGTTTTGATCGCGGCGGTTCCATCTAATTCAACACGTCTCTTCCCCTTTAATTGCTTTTTTGAATTTCAATACTTTAAACTGAGAGGAACAAACACCACCATCAGAGAGACCAGGGGTCGGTTTATGCCCAGGCATACTGATCTGTCTCCGCCAGTGTCGTTTGTCGCGGTTAGAAATTACCCTCTGCATTGAAATGGTTCCAAATGGCAGCTTCCTCGTGTAACCCTGCCGAGATTTACACACCAACTCAAGCCCCAGCTTACTGATCTGATGGTATATGGGATGGTTGACTTGTGTTTTTGTCAGAGACGCCGAAGACAGTTGTTTAGAGTTATCCTCCTCGGTTCTTGTCGATAAATAACGAAATCTTATTTAAAAAGAATCGTTTCACGAAATGCTGAGAATTAGGCCTATAGGGTGTCCCAAAAAAATAGGACACTCGAACACTGGTAGTTCAGGGGTGTCACGAACTGAGCGACACTAAATGGCTCTAACGACCAGATTGGGCGATATGTATTGTAGGAAGAAACCGACGAGCCAATAGGAAGCATGCGTTTCAAAGTGAACGCCTTCTCTATGATGAAGAATGGGACTGACTGGGGATCGAACCACAACCTTAGACGTGACAGCCACCGACGTCACTACACTACTTTTGAACCTTGTCTCTCCGACACCGTCGAGAATCCAAATTTTGGTTACCATGGTTATTTGATGTTTCTCTCGGCCTGTTGCTGTATGATTTCTCCGCTCCACCCTAAGTTGGCAGTGACCGGCAGTGCCTTGTGTATGTACAGGACATTGATCTTCAGGCCAGGCTTCAACAGTGGACGAAATTTATGTCACCATCAACGTACACCTTCAACAGGACACCAGGAGCACCGCGCCATCACGGGTTTTAGCAAATCGGCTGAAATCATCTCCCCTCACCTCCCCTTGAGTGTGACGAGCATGGCAATTATTATACCCGCCTCACAGCATCACGGTTACAGCCCCTTAGAGGGATTAACTGCTGATAATTTGGTGTCGTCTGCTCTGTACGTTTATGATAGGAACTCGGATCATCAAATCTCTAATCGCTCATTACGGTGATTAGCGTTATTAGGTAATTAAGTGTTCTGTTTAATGGTTGGTTGATGCGGGCAAAATTTATTTCATTATGTTGAGTTATGGGTTGGTGAAAGCGACACGTGGAATGTCTCCTACCATTGATATTTTGATGATTAAAAAAAGTCTGGCTGCAGCAGGAATCAGCCCATTAACAATACATGATCAATGGGCCATTTTCCTCTGATGCATTATTTAAGCAAGCAAGCCTAAAGAGTGGGGTGGACAGTTGAAAGGACGACTCTGATCTCTGTTTCAGTCGTGTCTTCGGGACGCTGCTGTGCGGTGGTCTAGTTGGTCGGATCCCTGACAAGCGGTCAGGATGTCCGTGATTCGGGTCCCGCCGTCGCCGTGAAAATAGACCACTTTGCCTTACCTCACCCTGTTAAAAGGGGTGCCTAGCTGGCAGAGATGGCAGTGTGATTGACTTGCTTGTAGTGCTGATCTTGAACTGCAGCTCAGCTGTCTGTTCCGGAGAGACTTGAGAAGGTCGTCGAAAGAACAGGCCTCTGGCTTGGGGTATTAATATTGTGCAGACTTAGTTCCCGTCAGGTCTGCCGCTCCAGGAGCGGACAGTAGCGCCGCGGGATTGGCGCGGCAAAGACAAGCACCAGTCTAAATAACGTATGAAGAGCAAGCTTTCAATCTGGAAATGTGCTTAAGAACTCAACATTATCATTATCAATATGGTTTCTAAATGGCCAGCCTATTCTACTGCCAGTACTATAGGAATGACTGACTATGATAGGGATAACTCAATTATTCACGCTCACGATATAACGGCAACTATCAATAACCGTTCAATAACCAACAACCAATTTATGGTTCAAAGTCTCTGAAGAGGATCTGGGGGCTAAGATAGGCTGCCCGACCCCCGGGGCTACGCGGTGTATCACCTCTTGAGCACGGAGACGTCACATCCGCGGTTACAATGAGCATCTCCTGGCTTCAGGCCCGTATGGATGGAGAGCGAGGTCTGGACATCGTATAGCGCCGGTGTAATCCAGTAATAAGCCACCAAAATTAGTTATTGCAGTCGCGGGACAGCTGTATTATGGACTCTGGCCTTGGGGGAATCCTTATTACAGAGGACCGGGAACATTATATCATTCTGTTGCCGTCGCTGACGACAAATCATTGTTTTTTTAACTCCTTACGAGATCGAGAATAGGGAAAGGCTGGTTACCGGCGCTCGAGCTCCGTCGTGGAACGGACAGTAGCGCCGCGAGAGAGTGGACCGGCAAAGAGAGGAACTAGTATGGGAATGGCCGCCCGACTCATTTATGTCAAATTGTTGGTCAGTTGCACCAAGGAAAGTTGTTTATCCTCGTAAGGGACAGGCCACTCGTAAGGGGTTATTATGCTCAAGGATTTCCCAAAGTGGCTGCTGCACTCCCAGGTCGTGACCGCCATTTGAACACCCAACCTCAGAGGTGACACTTACTGATTGATGCACTACGCCACCATGGCTCGTGACAATTAGTAACGCTAATTACGCAAGGCAATCAAAGCTCGCTTGAAATGAGATCAAACGCAATCAGTGCAGAGTGCCCACTACTCCTTTCTCTCTCTCTCGTGCCTCTCCTTCAGCCTTTCTTGCACCACCAGAGAGGCGGTGTTCTAGGTCGGCACAATCTTGACACGATATGCTAGGTATTGACAACATGGACGGCAGAGACAATCAACGAGCAGCAGATTGAATCCGGGATGAAATCACCGATCAACAGATTGACTGGAAGTGACTGGGGGGTTCATCTTCAAGGCTATTACACACCTAATGAGTTAGAACTGATGCCACCATCATCAATCGTTTTATCAGGACAGTTGGCGTTTAGACTCCAGTCATAGGTGTGTCTAAGATCACTTGGATCTTGTTATGAATTGAGCTTTGACAGGAGTTCACCGCCAAGACGGATGTTTTCGTGCTGTCGATGATAATAGGGAGGTTTAGAAATCAAACGATAAACGTTAACTTTACGACAACGTTATTTTTCATACTACGCACTAACCAGATTTTATATTGCATTTTCGGTACAAAAATAACGTTGTCGTTATCGTTAACGTTTATCGTTTAATTTCTAAACCTCCCTATCACGACGGAAGTGTAACGTCAGTCAGTGTTTCCCTTTGTCAATGTTCCCCCTATTGTTTGGGAAACGCTGACAGATAGATCGACACGTTTCCCTGTGTGTCCCTTATTTTCAAGTCGCAGCTTATTCCGTCGGACAATATTAGGGGAACACGCACAGATGGGGAACATTCAAAAACGTTACACCGACAACGAGCCCTTTCAAGCCCAGTGGTGATTTCATAATTAACAAACCTACCAAGTCCTTAGATTTTACGATTTTACAGAAACTCTGTGTAGGTATTCAAGAAAGGGCTCTCTGAGAGCGTTCCAATGAATGTGACAGCTTCCAGGTGCCTCCAAGCTTTTCCATGCACTTTAATTTTTCAGAAAATTGGCTTGGGCAGTGAAAGTGTTAATGGTTAGAGCCAAGCTAATGTCAGATGCTGATGTTGCCAAGACCCACGAATGTGGTCATTAGTAATCGTAGTAAGACCTTCAATCTTTCAGGTCAGATGAATTGGCTTCTTCATTTACAGGAGAGGAATGAATTAGATGTTGGCAAGACGTGCATCAGAAGAGACGTTTCAGTCGTCTTCCCCTTATTCTAGACACCTCACCCCGAATCTGCACCTTCTAACACAGGTTTCCCTCTTTTGCAGAGGAAACCACAGAAATAAGTATTAGGGGGGGCCTTAAATTGGAGCGTTGTGGTCAGGTCGAAAGAATAAACGCGGAAATAGAGACACAATTTCGGATAACGATTGTCTTTCGCTTATCCTTGGAGGAATTTTGCTTTATCTTACGTACTTCATCTTTATTCTGCACCTTCTAACACAAGTTTCCTTCTATTTTGCAGACAAAACCACAGAAGTATTAGAGGGCCGCCTTGAACTGGAGGGTCGTGGTCGGGTAGAAAGCCACCGAGTTTCGATGACGAACCACACGTTGCATGGAATACTGCGGAAATAAAGACAACCAATTCAGATGAAAAATCTCCCTCTGTGTCTCCCCACAACGTGATTGAGCGATTATCGTAAATTGCTGGCGTGGATGTGATTTGATTTTATAATTGGTCGCCTGACACTTTCCAATTAAGAAGAAAATTAATGGCCTATTCTTTCATTTCTTGGATCTGATTAGAAAACATTCTTTATGCCCGGCTCGAGCATGTTCTCGGCTTTGCTCACCCCGAAGCGGGATGTCTCAAAGCTAAGGAAGTCGTTGTCGTTGAGTAAAATACCATGGAAGCATATACGACAGGATATAAGACTGAACCGATATCTGATAGCCGGGTTAGGGATGTTCTTACTCCTCCTGGCGGGAGGGCAGACTGCAGGAGGGATAAACCTAGTGAGTTCATGTCGGGACAATCTCCACTACAGTGCCTGTTTCCCTGACGGGGATGCCTGCTCGCGGATGGGAATCCCCGCCTTCGCTGGTTGTTCTGTGATCTTTTCAATCCTGTGCGCCGTCACGTGCGCTAGTACGAAAACTCTGGCGGCGTTGCTGCTGATGGTGTTAGTAGGGGAGTTCGTGTTGGGGTTGTATCTACAGTTTGCCGCGCCCATGAATAGATTTTTGAAAAATTTCCTACCGATGCAAACAGATCAGCTGATCGAGTGTCAAAAACTGCGCGTGAATAAGTCATCTCTCTGCTGGCATTACCTCGGGCTTGAGTTCTTGCCCTGTGATGTCGTCTACCACATCAAACTCAAAGCATGCAACGTGACCGTGTCACACCAACTCCGGCCAAACTCTGACGACACAGAAGTTGAGATTTTAAGCATGGGGATGGGAAAGTATGGGAAATATGGCCCGCTGAAACAGAGCGATGGTCCGAGGGTTCAGGACATGGACAGAGAGTTTTACAATGTCCCTGGACACGAGGAACACGAGGTGACACCGGAACCTACATCGAATGATGCAGTGAAACCGTCTTACGTGATTTTCAGAGACGGACAAGAATTCGCGATAAAGAGACACATGAACGTCACTGAGGAAATACTGTTGGAGAAAAGTGGCTACCTGGTCGAGACGGTGATTGTCAAACGAAAATCGTGCTTTCAGGAAGTGATGCAGCACACCAATTCTCATTTCGGTTTTTACAAAGACCTCACTGTGATTGTCCTCCTCGTTAGTGCCACGGTCCACCTTCTATGCGCAATTATTCTCTGCTTATTGGACAAAAAGACGGCCAATATTCGAACCGAAATCAAACATAAGAAGTTCCACGAACGACCAGAAGAGGACGCCACCGTTAAAAAACCAGTGACTGCGACGAATGTATGACTAAGGGTGAAGAAATGACGGTGGCAAATGAAGGCTGCCACGTGGGACATTTCTGACAACTCGTTAAAAGAACAATGGTCGCTAAGGACCAACAGACTTGTACAGTACATCTTTGCAATCATACACCCATTAGTTACTAAATGCAAGGCATTATGCTGTGTCTCATCATCATGGTGATATTCTGACCAATCAGGGATCATTTTCGTGTTGCCCCCCCCCCCGCAAAACGACGTGCAAAAACGGTGTTTTGAATGCGCGCAGAAACCCGCCCTTGCCCAGTGCTGGCATGTCATGTCGTGGGAGAAAAATGGAGTCTCGGACTATTCAGTTTGGGAATTACTCGCCTCCATCAGGAGAAGCGTCAGGGAGGGAAACAAACCATAGACTGGTTCCCGTCTCCGCCACGGTGTGGAGGCGGCAGGCAACCAGTCTAACCAATCCAATCCACTGTCAATTTCACGGCTTGAGCCGTCATTACAAGAAAAACATTTGTCTGGCCTGAAACGGTAATGGAAAAAGTGTATCAAGTACAATGATAATAATCTCCGTGTCCAGCGACCATAGAGATATAAGAATCATAGTCATAATAATGGTTGTGTGTGTTGGTCATAACTCACTCACCAGCACAGAAATAGACATGGTATGATTTACTACCGATCTATACGAAATATACTTAGCGATGGCAAGCAAATCAAGCTAACTAACCATGAATCCCTCCCAGACGGACGCGATGATCCGGCCGATCGTCAGATTTCAGGGAAGTACTATAATAGGACATGGTACGTCTGGCCTGGTCGATCGACCAGGATTTAGCCGGCCAGATTCATCCGGTCTTGGCCGGCCCCGATTGCGACATACATGTAATATAGACTCTTTGCTACGAATTATGAACTGAACATCACACTTAATTTATCAGTACACAACATGCCAAGTTTCACAACGATGACCACCAGTACGGTTAGACAGATGTTGATTATGTCACAGAAAGTGCAAATGAAAAGGCTCAATGTTCCTTGTAACAACAGCGACATGCCTAAAGTTCACCGCCAATATCACGGACCAACACTTCAGCAAGGCCTACCCATGACTAAATCATTTTTTTTGGCAATTTGTGAGGCTGTGGAGCACAATATTCGCATCCTCTTCAAAACCACCGGCACCACGGCCAAGTTCTTGATGCCTCTTGTTAAAGCACTCGCTGCGACATCTGATGGTGAATCAATAAACTACTGTAGCGTCGGTGTGACGTCAGATACTAGCCTAGTTCATCACTACGCCACTTGAGAGAAGCACGTTACGGTCTATCAGTATTCATGCTTTGAGAGACTGAGATGCTGAAAGGTGCATTATTGCTCCTCAGCATGGGGTTATTAGCGGCAGCTGCATCACTGATGCGGGTTAGTGAACTGCAGCAGTGCAGTGATGACTTAACATAATGGTACATCAAAGGCTGAATAAATAAAATATAAATGGGTCATCTTTATAACGAAAGCAGATATTTTTGCCAAGATGACGTTCCTCGTTTGTTCAATCAATCAATGCAATTTCAGATGAATAACCGGTAAAGGAACAAATAAATGAAATGTACATTCATGTGTATTGTAAATAAGTATCATTTAGGCTACAGCTGTAAAAAAATTATTGTAAATATCACAATCATCCATTTATGTGGTCTAGTCTGCTTCATAGGATAATCTCTAGCTGATATAAAACAAGACATGAGGAGGCTGAAGGGAGATACTGAAAGAGATTATATTCAAAACCAGGGATTCTCAGAATAAGGAAAGAATTCAAACAAATGGAACTAAAATTTACAAAAAATGGAAACAAACACACTTTGGCCTCGCTCGCACCTTTTATTAAAAGAGAGCAACACTTACAAGATACTGCAGAAATACGAGAGGAAATCTGAAAATAAAAGTTGACAGAAACAAGAGACAAGATGTGGTTTTCAACAGATACAATTTATTGATAATCTCTTGATTGATCTAAGCAATGGTTTCCTAAAATTGTGCTTTATTTCTGATGCACCCTGTATAGCTGTCAAAGAGTGTAAACACATGTAAATACTGTATATCTTCTTTGTAGAATAAACTTTATAGTTCACTTTTAATTGACTTTTTTCTGTATTCTCTGACACATGTGAGTGTAACTAGGCCTACCTGGTGGTGAGGTTAACTACTCTGATAATAAGATAGACAGATAATAAGGAGTGACTTACGGAGACTGTGACCTTGAAAACATGAGATAGCACACGAAGCTTTTTGGTTTCCCCATCCTTGACCACACTGAAAATAGATCAGGATAATGATCATCCAGGGAGGTGCCACTAGCAATTGCAACAGTGTCTAGTGGTCCGGGATTGACCAACACCAAAATTCAAGTATATAGAACTGTGTATTGTATATAATACAGCGTTGTCGCTAAGGATTTGGCCAGACGGGTATCGTTAATCAACAGCCGGTAAGACCGGCTTGGCGGGCGAAGCCTGCCCCAATGAGCGCCGGAGGCGCGATGTGTTTTCCGGATAATGGGGGGTCTGGGGGTCCTCCCCCAGAAAATTTTTTTCCAGCAGCCCTGAGATGCGATTTCCTGGCACCTGAGGCAGGATTTCAGCACCCCGGCCACCTCAATTTTTCCGTCTTTTTGCGCACACACGCATCAATTAGGTGCGATATGGGGAGCAATATCAAGTATGGAACACCACACGTCAGCCATTTAAGCAGAAAACGTTGAATTGAATAAACACTACACCACGTGGGACTTTCAGATCAATAGAATACAACCAGTTTTGTTTACTCTGAAAACTTTTTTGGTTCAGCTATTTTTTTCAGCCGGGTAGACAGATGTTATCAGCCGGGTATTTTACCCGGCTCCCGGCTATTAACGACAACGCTGTAATATCAAAAATTTATAAGGCAAGCTTATGAATTTTTGATAATATATAATAGTGTTGACTGTACAGATCTTGATGTGAACAGTCTGGTGTTCCGTGAGGCCTCTGACCCACAGTTTAGGTTGACACTATATATACAAACATTGTATCATGACCAAGTAATTGTAATAAGTACAGTCATTGACAAAAGTTTATCTCCACCTGACATCTTGAATATTTCAAATACTACTGGACCAATTTTAACACGGGTTGTTGCATATAAAAGTATATCTTGTTGGTCATATTTCTGCATTAAAACTTTGGATATTCGGAAATATCATTATTATGTAATAGCTCATCAGAAAAAAACACTAAAAATCAAAATTGTTATTACATAATTTTTTTGTGATTTTTGTTGCAGTTGTGATAGAATGGAACTTTCTAAGGATTTTGGGCTTTGTTTCATCAAAATATGTTGAGTGGTTGCTGAGATATCTGAGATTATCAAAATTTCGATAATTTGAAAATTTCCAATTTTTCACAAAATTTTGATGTCAGTAGACAGAGCTCACTTCAAAACGTAGAAGTATGAAGTTTTGGAACTTTTAGCGTAAGCTGGTAAGCAGTTAAGCATGTTTGATATTTTTGATATTTTGACAAATATGCAATATTACTGCCCATATAACGCAAAAAAGTTCCAAAATTTTGTAAACCCGTGTTCTGAGGTTAGCTTTATCTAATGGCATCAAAATTACCTGAAAAAGCACGAAAATCTCAAATTATCAAAATTTTGATAATCTCAGATATCTCAGCAGCCACTCAACATATTTTGATGAAACAAAGCCCCAAATCCTTAGAAAGTTCCACTCTATCACAATTGCAACAAAAATCACAAAAAAATTACGTATTAACAATGTTGATTTTTAGTGTTTTTTTCTGATGAGCTATTACATAATAACGATATTTCTGAATATCCAAAATTTTTATGCAAAAATATGACCAACAAGATATACTTTTATGTGCAACAAACCGTGTTAAAATTGGTCAAGTAGTATTTGAAATATTCAAGATGTCAGGTGGAGATAAACTTTTGCCAATGACTGTACACAAAGCATGTCAACCCCCAAAGTCAGCAGCCCTAATCTCACACTCACAATGAAATGTGACACACACACACACATGATTTAACACAGCACAAACAAAGACACAATGAAATAAAACAAAGTATAGCCTAATCCCTACAAGTCAACACTTAAAGGGGAAATACCCTTTACACAATGTAGAAAGAAACCAGACAGTTGAATGAAAACTTCCCTCTGGATATTCAGTAACTTCCTTGGAGAACAACTGGAGAATCAATTTTCAGAGCAATTTTGAGAACATTTTGCACAATGAGTGGTTGAACTGATCATCATTCAGGCGGTCCTTCAAGCTCCTGCTGGAACTCTCCCTTCATAAATGGAAGAGTTTGAGGCCTACCTGACTAAATCTTTATATAATGCCTTCGCCGTGTCTAAATATGGCGTGATGAGGTCCTCATACTGACAGACTTGACCACCGATACAGATGTGGGTGAAGACCTTGAACAAGAACTCCTCCCTCTCAGCTTCGCTAAAAAGTTCATAGTTCTCTGATTCTTCCATCAGGAGGAGCTGCAATCAGAAACAAAATCTTCAATGAACTAAATTCAACATTTTTCCAAATTGCTGCCTTCAAACATGTGTTGTCATTTTTCCAAGGGGCAGGGTTCTCAAGTGAGTCTCTAATACCCGAGGCCACCTCATGGGTTTCTACTACTTCTACTCTCAACTGTCTCTGAAGGTTCAAGAATAGGAGAGAGGTCCTTTGCTGGTAAGACAATAGAGGTCACCACCTTTCTAAGTTCATCTGAGATGATAACATCATCCACATATTCATCAAAACATTTCTTGATATATTCCGTCTCTGGTCTGACAATGTCTCCATAAAGTCTGTCAAAAAACTCCATCGATATCACTGTGGACGGAACTGGGGAGATGGAAATACTCTCCACTTTGGTGGCAGCACCTGAAGAAAATGACAAGTGGTATCTTTTATACAAGCCTCTAGAATAAGTTAAGTATCAGTCATAACCAACTTCTTGCATCCCCAGATCAAGGACCAAGATCCCAAATGATACCTGAGACAATACAGACAATGAGGTAAGACATGTAAGATGGCGCCTTACCAAGGTTGGACCAAGTACCACTTGAGGACAAAACCAGAAGATTCTGCAAAACATCCGGATCCTCAAAGAAAGCCTGAAGAAAATGTATAAATTTTACATCCTATAGGAACACCACTATTACATTTTCAGTTCTTCAAGTGCGTTATTGATAATGAAGGCAGCAGTCTTGTCTTCAGACTGGTCAACTTTTCACAGACAACATGTAGAGTCGTCCCACTCCCATACTTACCCTAGCAAAGTCATCTTTTTGGTACATCTGAAACTGTTGGTCAAAACTGAAAGTCTGGGCTTTAATGCGACCTTTCATGCCCCTGAAATAATGAAGTCATCTAAAAAGGTGCTCAAAACTGAAATTTAATTCTTCTTCCGAGCCAAATGCTCAACCACCTGAACTATAGAGAGACGTAAGCCCATCCCATTACCTATGGAATCAACTGAAGTAGAAATGTCACTAAGTGGTGTGACATGTCATAGGCGGTAGGCGGGAGGCCTAGCCTAGTCGGAGTCTATAGGCCTACCTAGGCCTAATAAGTAAAGCCTATTCAACTTTCATGTAGGCCTATTTTAGGAGGGCCTAGGCCTAGCAGTTAGGCCTAATGCCAGCACAAAGGGGACGCTGACAGTGAGCACCCAGGGAACGCTGACAATGACAATGCACCACTACATTGTGGTACTACTGTACCCTGCACTGACACAACAGTTGGTTCTTTTTTGTCAAGACTTTATCCATCATTATCATTTTGCTATTGTTTTGAGATTTCTTTGCCACATAGCTAACCATTTCATCAAGTTATCTAGGGCATTTTTGTCCTCTATAGAGGGGAAATTCTTGTTTTTTAGGAACTGGAAGCGGAATTTTGACATGTTATCTGGTTATAGTCTGCTATTCAACCTCATCCCAGGACATTTATAGGAACGAGGGTGACTATAACAAATCAGCTTATACATGGGGATGTAATAAAGATGCATGACGCCGCCAGAGGTGGAGAATATGGATTTTTTCAAAATATATTGGTAAAGACTTATCTTATTCGGATTAAATTTCGTCTTATTCGTATCATCTTTTATTTTTCAGTATTTTGGACAGAATATCGCTGACAAATAATTGATGTTACATCTGGTGTGTAATAAACTACAGTCAGCTGGGAAATCGATTTTGTAATTATTTCCGAAAGTTGTTGAATATTTCACTCCTTTTCATGCGACTGGTAAATCTTCTCACTTGTTTTGTGTGTTCAAAAGTATATTTTGATATCGAAATTCGCGTTGTCCATTTCTTGTTGCAATCACCGCTGTATTTGGTGTATTTGAATGAAATGAAACGATGGAATCGGAAATGTCATTTTTGTACATGCACAGTGTAGTGCATTCTCATGTGCATTCTCAGTGCAGTGAGGAAGTTTCCATTTCCAGCTTTTCCGGTCGCGTCCATCTTTTTGCGTCCGTGACGCCAGGCACGCAGGCTGTGGCCTTGGCCTCATGCTAGGCTGCTTAGCATGCCTAGTCTCAGTAACTGGGACTCTGTATGCTCCGCTTTTGCTTTTACAAACTGACTTTTACATAGCGCGCATACAGAGTCTCAGATTGCCCAATACATTCCCTGTGGAGCAACTCCGCGCCGAATTCCGGGCGGGCACTGTTAATTCACAAACCAGGACGAAAATCCACAATAGACAAGTTGCGAAATTAGCGGCCGCCATCTTTTTTGTAGACTTGGGCCGAATTTTCGAACTTTTTCAAATNGCTGCCTTCTTGAAGAATATGACAAATGCACGCATGCCAAATCACGAAATTAACTGAAAAGCACTCTTATTTGTAGGCCTTTTGGTATCTTCATCAGCATTTGAGTTTGATGCTGCATGATGATGGTATTTTTAGGCCTAGGCCCTCATTATCAAGGCAACTGTTTACTGATGATACATTGCCAGGAAACTGTGCCATAATGTTGCCACATAAGTCTCAGGTATTACGTCAGTTCAGTGTTTCGCTGTGTAATGAAAATTGGGTCATAGACAATGCCACTCATGCATAATCAATAATATGAAGACAAAGCAAACAAAGTATAGGCCTAATTGCCACTCATGTCTGTTGTCATTTCTAGTTAGAACCACTCTTGTTGTGATGATGAAATAGGCCTTTTTCATTCCACACTCCAAGCAGGGCAAGCAGAGCATCATGTTGATCAGGCAGAAAGAAATGCTGAATTCTTGATTATGATGATGCAATTATAAATGGATTGAAATTAAAGTATGATTCACCCTAACTTCAACATGGGCAAAGTGCCAAGCTTGGAAATGTGCGCAAGTCAGTGGTAAATAATCCATGCCGCAGTTACATAATGATGTTAGGGTCACTTGACCAGCCTAGAGCAAACACTCCAGGGTTGTGCTCAGTCAACTGGTAAATATTCTAGTTTGTCGTTTGTGGTTTAATTAATCATTGTGTTCACTTTATGGTGTCTTCTTCAAAGGTTGTAGGTCAAAAAGGTCTATGAGGTTGGTGAGATGAGATTTACTCCGGATTTACACCAATAGTCCGAGATCCTTACAGGTTTGGATTTACTGGTGTGGTTTCTTTTGTTTCTAGAATGATTTTGATGTCATGTGATTGTGATGTTCTTCTTGCAGGGACAGACCGGAAAATAGAAAACTTTGAAAGGGAAGGAGGAATAGCAAACAAGATGACCAGCAGGCCTGCAACCATTATTGAAAATACTCAAGTTTTCCCACCATGAAAGATCTAGAGATCAAGGACACTTCTCCCTCCGCGGAGGAAACTGGGGAAATCCCGAGGAGGAAAGATGCACCATGTGATAAAACACAAGCTGATGATGAGTCAGATGAGATGGGGAAGTTGATGGAACATGATCAGCCATCAGAGAGTGTCAAGGGTTCGTATGTATCAAAACAGGAAGATGGAGTTGAAAAAGTTTGTAACTATGGTGATGCTGCTGCTGGGGATTCATTACTATGCAAATCTGGTGTTAACAACAGTCCTGGGAAGACAAGGTGAGCAATGAAAGTTGATCAATCTGACCATTCTGGGTTTCATGTGCTCTTTCAGACAACTCCTTGACTCCTCTTTTCAATTCCATGTTCTTTCCAGGCTCCAATCAGTGGAAGAAGAAGTCTATCCCAAATCCTACGTCCAGTATAAGAAATCATCACCAAAGAGATCAAAATATAACAAGTACAGGAATGCCGTGAACCACTTCTTGCCCGTCAGAATGAATGGAAAGTAAGCTTTCTACTTTAGTCTAAAAATCTCATAAAAAAGAGAAATCACTTGGGCTCAGTTAAGACTAGGCTCTGCATCGGCTTTAAAAGGAACGATGTGTATCATTTTGATGTGTAAGATGGCATGAATAGAGTTTGGTCCCCCCCCCTCCAACAGCAATGGCGCGATAGGGAACATTCTCCATCTCTGCACCACATACATACTGAAGTCCTCACTCAGTACCTTATCAATTTCAGGCCAGATGAGTGTCCCTATGAGAGCGCCGGATTCTTCTCCACAATCACTTTTCACTGGATCCAAGGCCTCATGATGAAGATATACCGCCATGGACTTGAAGATGAGGCTGTTTGGAATTGTCCCCAGCAGCAGAGTGCTGATAGAAATTGTAGAAGGTGGGTTAGCATCTTGACTACCAAGGGTTGTGACATCGCTCTGCCCTCCGACTGCACTCACAGACATGGTAGGCCATGATGGTTAAACAGTAAACTAGGATGAGTCGATGGGTTCATGTGTACAACTTTCCTCCTGTCTAATGCTGATTGCATGCTGTATTTTATATTCAATTCCAGACTTGAGCGTTTATGGAAAGAAGAAGTGAAGGAGAGCGGGGACAAGGCATCGTTTTGCCGCGTCGTGTATCGTTTCATCAGAACAAGAACCTACATCTCGGGCTTTTTCCTGGCTATTCACGTCCTCATCAGTTTCGTTGGTCCAGTAAGTAGACTCTTATTCACAAATTGCTACCGGTATGTTATGTTTTATCTGCACTGATGCACGAGCTCTCAAGTTTTTGTCACCAAGCTGGAGAACAACAGGACCTAGTCCTTAATTCGATACGATGATGATGGTGTGTTCATTCATTTGGCTGATTCCACCTTTCCTTTTCAGGCCTACTTTCTCCGCAGTATCTTGGAGTATACCCAACACGATGACATCGATATCGCGTACGGTGTGGGACTTGCTGTAGGACTCTCGATTGAAGAGTTAGCACGGAGCCTATCTGCTGCTATATCTTTCTCTATGAACTATGAAACTGGTAAGTGTTGGAATCAAACTTGACCTCTCCACTCACGATACAATCTCATGTCATGAAATAAAGGCAAATTAAACCAAGTGATGTCACTTTGTATGTCCTGTAAAAGTAACTGGGGATACTTCTTTTTGCAGGTGTTCAACTCCGCGGTGCTGTACTTGCTCTCGTTTACCAAAAGGTGCTCCACCTTCGCAGTCTGAAGGATAAATCAGCCGGTCAGCTGGTCAACCTCTTCTCCAGCGATGCCCAGCGAATGTTCGATGTCTGTATCAGTTCAATGAATATAATCTCAGGACCTTTGATATCGCTAGTCGCACTCATCTACCTTCTTTTTTTACTCGGGCCGATCGTCATATTTGGATTTCTGGTCATATTCTGTTTTTATCCATTTCAGGTGAGTTAGGTTTCATGTCATATCCTTCCTTCAAACTCCTCTGTAGTCATCAGTAAAGAAGTAAAGAGCTAAAGCAAAGAGCTAACCAGCATAATGTTTCTTCTTTAAGCTTGGTATGTCAAAGTTAACCAGCCTATATCGCAGAAAAGCCGTCACAATCACAGACAAGAGAGTCCGACTTATGAATGAAGTGCTGACATGTGTGAAGTTGATCAAAATGTATGCGTGGGAGAAGCCATTTGCTAAAACTATCGCTGGTAAGTTATGACTTGTGGGCTTTTATAGAGAAGTTACGTCAGCTCAATGTTAGTCATGTATGTGGTGACACTACCTCATCTTTGAGACAAGTTGACGTATTCTGATTTCGCAGCCTCGGCAAAACTCCTAGATGCCATGCCAGATCTGGATTAGTTCAGATTTAGTCACCTAGAGGGCGTTCTCTGTTCTCTTGCCTCAGGTATCCGTGATGCAGAACGGAAGGTGCTGGAGAAGTCAACGTACGTCCAGAGTATGACGATGGCATTTACCCCTGGTCTCCCCATCACGGCCGCCATACTGACTCTCATCGCACACACTCTGATGGGCAATGATCTGTCGGCAGCACAAGTAAGTCCTTGTTTCAAATGGGCTAAATCCTGTTCAGGCTCAAGCATAAACCAGCATAATGTTCATTAGATATCCAGAACCATTGCAATCGTGTCATTCACAAGCCTTGCTGCACCCATGAGCAGTTTGAGAGAGTTTTGAAGACATTCCTCGATTTTCTACTTTTCCAGGCATTTACCCTTCTGTCTGTGTTCAACTGTGTCCGTCCAAAGTTGAGTGTTGCGCCAGCTGCCATCAAATCTATCATAGAGGCTAAGATTGCTGCCAAAAGATACGAGGTAGGTGTCAAACCATGGGCCTCTTAAGGCAGGAGCCAGTGCATTCTTATCTCAGCTTCGCTGAAAGGAGCTAGTGGGGCAATGGCACGGTAGCCCCTAGGGGTCTACCTCAGAGGCCAGAGCAACTGGATCAGCTTTCCTAGTTTTCACCACGTCTCGACAGCAAGTGGTAGATCTCAGGTTCGAATCCCAGGCCATATAGGATAAATCATTGCTGACTCTTAAGTCCGTTGTGTCATTCATGATAAATCTCTTCCTTACCATTCAGGATATCCTCATGATGGAGGAATCAGTTCCATTAGACAAACCTAGTGACCCAGACGTCGCCATTGAGTTCATTTCTACAACACTTGCTTGGGATGTGCAGCCTTATGCTAAGGAGGAACCCAAGTTCCCTGACGCGACGACATTGAAATCAAAGAGGTATCTCAGTGAAAGCGAAGGTGAGAATGATGTAGTCCGTATCAACAAGATTGGGTTTGAGATAAGTGCTAGAAGTGACTGAAGCAAGAGCCATGCTGTTTCAACTTCAACGTTGTGTAACACTGTGATTTGATTTGTGTTTTACAGGCCATGTTTGGAGTCGAATCAGTAGCTTAAATGCCAGTTCTTGGAATGAACATTTACTGCAATAAAATGTGTTCTGTTTTCTGATCTTGTTGATGTTTTGTTCCTCATTTTCTAGGCAATAATAATCTCCGAAAAGGCTGGTACTCTTTCTGTCAAACATTACCTCTCTCTAACACCTCGACTCATTAGTATACATGTATATAAATCTCTCAAAGGATATCAGTTAATATCATATCAGTCAAGTTGATCCATTCTGTCAGAGCATTGTGTGAATCATAGCTTGGCTGACTTTATTTCTTGCTGAGGTTTGTTAACTTTCTGCTGCATGCAGTATATGTAATTGGTGTATGGAAATCCAAGTCACAACCTTCACAAGAAACTTGCATGGGAATCTCATTTCATGACAATACTTTGAACCACTTGTACAGTCATACAAACCCTGCTCCACCTACATTATCATGTTCCATACCATCCACTAATCTGTCCCCTGAGCCCTCATCAAACCCACTAAGATCTTTCAAATACCGTATAAGCCCTACTCCACTGATACATGACATTTTATGGTCCAGTGTAGAAATCCATGAAAACCAATCTGTCTATGATTCCTTTCCGTAGTTTCTTTGGGCTACTATCAATAGACAACTCTTAAGAATATGAAGCCAGGAGGCATTGAGTTTCAGGCCCGAATTAGTGATTTCTAGATTCTCTCTGATCTCAGTAACTACCGGTAAGTAAAATTCCCAATCTAGAACTGCCGTTCTTGAAGTGTCTGCATTATAGAGGTTATACTGTATGTTTTCCTTCCCCAGAAATGCCTCATATGACGCCCAGCATGGAGGCGAAAAATCCTGTCGGAAAACCAACCAAGAATCAAAACAAGCTGACACCAAAGAAAGAAAGAGTTCAGGAGTTAACTAAAGAGAATGGGATGAAGCCAAAGGTGAAGAAATCTCTACAGATTCAAACGGAAGCGTCGGTGATGGAGGGTTTGACGGAAGATGTGTTCGTTGAGGAGGGAGAGAATCTGGAAGAGGACTTGTTAGAGAAGGATCCCGAGTTTGAAGACGCGTTGTTCGACCTGAACTTAGAGATCAGGAAGGGGAGTCTCGTCGGGATCTGTGGCAGTGTTGGGTGCGGGAAGAGTTCTTTACTGGCTGCTATCATGGCTCAGGTAGGTTTTCCTCATTAGGATCGATACCTGCTTCAAGTTAACTTCACCTCGGTGCAATTCAAACAGATATTTCTCCAAATTTTATCCTACAGATAATTGAAGGAATTGCTGTTCACCATAACACCCCCTCCTCCTGACATCCAGTTCTGCATCCTTTTTTCAGATGAAGCTGATGAGTGGATCTCTAACCATCAACGGTGACATCGCCTACGTCGCCCAGCAGGCGTGGATCATCAACATGTCAGTGAAGGAGAACATTGTATTCGGTTATCCGTGGGATGAGGAGAGATATAAAAGAATCCTTGAAGCCTGTAAACTTGTGTCAGATTTGGAGATGCTCCCTTCAGGAGATGAAACAGAGGTAAGGAGGACTAGATTTCCCTTTTCATGGCCAGAAAGGTTGCACTGTGGTCAGATCGTGAGTGTTCACTAGTCTTAACCCAGTCCACCTTCCCCTCGTGTCATCATTTTCAGATCGGAGAGCGTGGCATCAACCTGAGTGGCGGCCAAAAACAACGAGTCAGCCTGGCCCGGGCCGTGTACAGTAATCGAGATATCTACCTGTTAGACGACCCCTTGTCTGCCGTCGATGGGCCTGTTGGTCATCATATCTTTCATCAGTGTATCAAGAATCTTTTGAAGGAAAAGACAGTTTTACTGGTGACTCATCAGCTACAGGTGAGTGGTGGGAGACGGGCTGACAGAGATGGGTTAATTGAGACTGTGGCCCTCCTTGAAATTGAGTAAGGCCTTTGCAAGGCTTGCCCGGCCAAGGCTTGTGGTGTAAGTCTGTTGTCCTCATGTTCAGCTGCTGAAGAGCTGAAGGTAGCCAAGTGGTTATCATGTCCCCTGAGCAAGCGGCGGGTCCCGGGCTCAAATTCAGCCCAGGCCATGTGGGATGTCATCCCTGGCTCTTCAGGTCTGTCGCATGGGACAGTAAGCCGTGGTGCCTTGTGCCTTAGCAAGGGCAAGTAAAAGACCCCATCCAAGTGAGGAACATGAATAGCTTAAGATGGCCTCTTCCGTCCTCACCAGGGCCAATAATGCTGTGGCCTCGGCCCTGATAGAAACACCCTAATGCAATGCGATATTAAATTGGAACTGAGCTGAGCATGTTTTCATCAGGAAATCATGTAAGGCCTTTGGGTGACTTGCCAATGCCATTGCTCAGGTAATGCAAGCCTCGGCAATGTGAACTTCACATCTTGTAATCATCTTTATTTTCGTTGAATGATTTCAGTATCTGAGTCACTGCAGTGAGGTGATTCTCATGAAAGATGGTCGTATTGAGGAGCGCGGGGCCCACAACGACCTCATGGAGAAAGAGGGAGAATATGCGTCGATGATCCAGAACTATCATAGTGAGGAGAACGTGATTGGGAGTAAATCAGACTCCTTGCACCATGCACGGAGCATGGACGAACTCTCACTACGCAATCAAACGGATATCTGTACTTGTATCGTGGATGATATGTATGTTCATAGCGGCCAGTCGATCGGTTTCAAGAGAGGAACAAGTATTAGTGTCCCAGACCTCCACCCGAATCCCGATAAAAATCTGATTCATTCTGTGCAGAGTATCACAAGCATACAGTCTGAAGAATTTGAAGGTAGGCCCTGTCATTTACATCCTGTGTAGTTTACAAAGAAATCCTTAAAAGTCAGTTTGCTCTTGTACCGATTACATGGCGAGATTGATCTGACACCCTTTTCTCCGATTTTCAGCCGATGCAGGGAAATTGATCACAGCAGAGACACGGGCGAGGGGGAATATAAAATGGACAACATATCGGTCATACGCTAATGCTGGCGGTGGATTCATCGCTTGTTTCTTTGTGTTGTTGATGTTTTTTGTTCACATTGGTTGTACAGGATTAGGCAACTGGTGGCTGTCGTATTGGTTAGCTCAGGGAAGTGGAGTAAGTACCGGTACTGATTTTTAAAGGCAACGCTTGGAAATCTTGGGCTTTGGCCAAATCTCTATCAGTCTTTCAGTATTCCCTTAACTTTGTCTCCTAAGCTTCAGCTTGACTTTCCCTCGATAATCTTCCACTTTCCTCTTTCAGAACACCAACGTAACGGTGGATAACGTGACGTACGTCAGCGACAAGATCACGGACAATCCTGACATGTATTTCTATAACATTGTTCACGGTGCTATCCTCGTTGCTATATTAATAGCTACCTGTATCAGAAGCCTCTTGTTAATGAAGGTAGGTCAGAGGTCAAGGTCTCTTAGAGGCGAGAGTTGGCAAGCTTTTAGAGCATTCTCCGGGTCTGAGGAGCGTCACCTGTGGGGCATTTGTACCTCGTGGTGACTTGTCCTTGGGAGAGTTGTCCCTGGGTTATTGTCCTCATGAAAAATAGACCCCGAGGAATCATTCTGGGGGTAGTGACCTCTGGGGAAGCTCTCCTTCAATTTGAACCCTGACAGGTAGCAAGTCTGCATCTCATTTGAATTAATATACCAGAAACTGTCAGCTTCTACTCCCACTCTTGCCGTCTACTAAAGTCGATGTCACCATTTCAGTGCACCCTCCACGCATCCAGCACCCTCCATGATCATCTTTTTGTCAAGGTGCTCAGAAGTCCGATGAGTTTCTTTGATACGACACCTACTGGCAGGATTCTGAATCGCTTCTCTAAAGACATTGACGATAGTAAGTTGGAGAACTACGTCATCAGTCGAACAACTTGACTCCTCAATTGGACGATATCAAAATATTCCTCAGGACTGCTGTCTTGGTGTCTTGTGATCACATGTCCAACATGTAGCTCTTCATGAAGCAGTATTTCTTGGAGATTTTTTCACCCTTTGCTGTTTTCCAGTTGAATTCGCTGGCTTAGCAGACATCTTGAACAGTTTTTCTCATCTCTTCCAGCGGACGCCGGTCTTCCAATCCTCCAAGAATCCCTCCTCCAGAACATCTTCCTCGTCTTTCTCTCCATCCTCATGATCGTTTACGTGTTTCCATGGTTCCTGGTCGCTGTGATACCACTCATCGCCATATTCTACATCCTACAGCGAATATTCAGGACGGGTCTCCGAGAACTGAAGAGACTTGTTGCTGTGACGAGTTCACCGGTGTTCAGCTGTGTGACTGCAACCATTCAGGGTCTGCACACCATTAAAGCTTACAATAAACACATGGAATACAACAACAGGCGAGTATTTACAATTTGAGATTCTGCTGTACACTGCTGAGCCCCTTCAGCCCTTCTTCACTGCCTTGTCTCAAAGCCATACCGGTAATCCCTCTCCTTTCTCAAGGAAACTGAGAGAAGATGACTTACAGTCCATTCTGTGTAAGAAATAAAACTTTGGCCCTCTCAGTCCTGATCAGTGCCTGGAGCACTCTACCACATCCTGAACTGTTCATTTCTTTCAGGTTTAAGAAACTCCTTGACAAGAACACCATGCCTTTCTTCCTCCACCACTGTGCCAAGCGTTGGTTGACCGTCCGTCTTGATCTTGTCGCCATCATGATCATCCTCGTTACCGGCCTCCTCATCGTCCTGCTCAAGAATCAAATCCCTACGGCTTACTCTGGGTTGGCTCTTAACTATGCTCTCATGGTAAGTTAGGTTTGGTTTGACCCCACACAGGACTGGTAGGGTTTGGAGAAAAGTTCTTATAATGGCTTTCTCCTGCATCATTCAAATCACAAGAATGTTGATGTCACCTGGAATTAAGTGCCTTTTCTTGTCCTCTGTCTCCCTCCTCGTGCATACAATTACATCTTTTCCAGCTGATCGGCTTGTTCCAGTTTACGTTGAGGATGGCATTTGAGACAGAAACTCAGTTCACTGCTGTGGAAAGGATTGATGAGTACATTAAGGTAATAATAATCTTTAAAGAATCCTCTCCAATCATCAAAGTGCACGTGATGTCTGAGAAACTGTTCGCCCCTGCAGCCCGCACTGTAAATTCTAGGACATCATTCCTCGAGCCTCAACTGAATGCTGGCAAGTTGATTGTCCAGAAGGACAACAGCTAACAAACTTAAATATATTGAGCTCACTGTGCCTATGTGTTACTAAGCAGAATTGCTCATCTTCCAGCAACTGGAGTCGGAGGCGCCACCTATAGTCAAAAACAATCGGCCGCAAAAGGACTGGCCACTTGAAGGACATATCAAATTTGAAAACGTCCGAATGCGTTATCGTCCAGGGTTGCCATACGTCTTACGCAGTGTCAATATTGAGATTCTCCCCAAGGAGAAAGTTGGTATCGTCGGGCGGACTGGTTCAGGGAAGAGCTCACTAGGTGTCGCTCTCTTCCGTTTGGTGGAGTTGTCGGCCGGAATGATCTCGATCGATGGGGTGGATATCAGTGAGATTGGTCTAGAGGATCTGAGGACAAAACTCTCCATCATTCCACAAGACCCGGTGCTGTTCGTGGGGACAATCAGGTGAGTGTATCATCACCATTTTAGTCTCTAGTTCATTGTAAGTCGTAACGCTGGCCTGGTGAGGGCCATGTGGTGTGTGGTCTGCTGACCAACTGGAATACTGGCCTCACTCTACACTTCAGTGTAGCGATTACGTTTAACCAGTGGAACACAGTCTGTAAAAGGTTCGTGCTGTAAAAGGCACTGCAGGATCTCATGGAAGGAGAGAGGTCTCCTCATTCTTGGGCTGTCGTGAATATCGTTATTTACACTTCAACTTCAGGTACAACTTGGATCCTTTCAATGAACACACGGACATCGAACTCTGGGGAGCTCTGAGAAAATGCCATGTAATAGAAACGGTAAGGAAAGTTCATATTAGAAACTACCTATGTGTGGAGGAAAGATCCTGCCGGAGGAATGTCTTATTCCTGATGGTCCAGGACTGGACATGTGTATTCAGCAATAAAGCCATCAATCTCTGTTTCATTCTTTGCAGATCAGAGCACTGCCCGGGAGACTTGACTCGGCCGTTGTTGAAAATGGCGAGAACTTCTCAGTCGGTGAACGACAGCTGTTGTGCCTGGCGAGGGCGCTGCTGAGGCAGAGCAAGGTAAGGCCGTCACCAGGGAGTCTGAAAACTCATTAGTTTGCCACAACTTGAGGAGACACGTGTAGATCATTAGGGCTGCCTCAAAAGCAAGCGTACCTGCCTCTATGGCTAGCATAGCCTTCAGGTGCTTGCTCGTTCCATAATCAAGAGGCGTGAGTCAAATTACTGCTTCACTGACTGAGTCACTGATTGATTTTGCAGTAGAAATGTGGTCTGTCAAACACATGTCAGATGTTGGAGTGTTACCACCGACATTATCGATTGTTTCAGATCCTGATGTTGGATGAAGCCACTGCATCCATCGATTCAGAAACAGACGCCTGTGTTCAGCAGACAATCGCGGAGTCCTTCTCCGACTGTACTATCTTGACCGTGGCGCACAGACTCAACACAGTTTTAAACTATGATCGAATACTCGTCATGAAGAACGGCAAGGTACGTGTCAATGAAACAATCAAAGAGATTGATGTATTCAATGCTCAATCCTGGGTATTTGCCCCTTGGGCCACTATGTTACTTTCAGTGGATCCTTTCTCTCTTTTCACAGGTTGTGGAATTCGACAAGCCCAGTGTCCTTCTTTCCCGATCAAACTCGGCGTTCAGTGCCATGATGGCAGCCGTGGAAAGCCAGAGCATGATCGCAGACTTACAGTCCAACTTCCCCGTGAGATGACAAGAGATCACCCCGCCGTGATGATGTGGCGAGAGGATGATATCACTGGGAGGGCTGTGACATCACTCGGTGGGAACCGTGATGGACAGAACCTATTCAGAATGTGCTTATAAATTTTGGTTTTTAAAATCAGACAGAGAGGTCAGTGTCTGACCTCAAGATTGTTGTCCTCTGTTTATCGTTCCACCAGCCCCATGTGCTAATTGTTCTTCGCATCTGTGTAGATTATGGTTACAGAAGATGTCCCATACACATATTCTGTTGTATTCAAGCGTGGAGTGGATTGTAATTAAGTTCTTTTTTATCATTTACTGACATGTAACCCACCCCAGTAACTCGATTCCAATGCATCTGTTAACCTCTGGAAACCCATTTATTATCCTGTCTGGCCTTTCATGTCATATCTACAGGGAGTTTTCATGTTTTCTGCGACACGTGGATAACGTAATGCCAATAACGCCCTCTGCTGTTTATCACCACGTTCGTGTATAGAACTAAGTATTCTGAGTATTAAAAAGTGAAGCTAGTAACTAGTATTACTGTATAACATTGTGGACGAAACCAAGGACATGTAGATGCTTTTATTTCACGGTCTGATTATGCAGAATCAAATCAACCGTAGTCAATAGTTTTGACTGGTTTGGTCATGAGGTCGTTAGGAGTCAAAGTATTTGCATCATGTTTTTGATGAGAAGTTTTATTTTTTGAAGATGAAACATAAAATAAAAAGTTAATAGATGAGGTTTGAGATTGTACTTTCAGTTGATGGGTCAGTTTATTCGACTGGTACCCTTAATGCTTTCTTTGTTTGGTGTGGCATTCATCTGACCTTCATACGAAATGTCGCAGCCTGTTATCTGTGTGAGAAAGGTCAGATGAATACCAATGTCAGTTGTGACGACATGCATCACAAGTGTGCTGTGTACATCTACATGTATCATGTGTCTTGTTTTGGCTTTTGGATAACTCTTTTATGATCAAAGAATTTCTATGTTATTCCAAACAAGTGTTGTATCTTTTCTTTCAGAATCTTTGGTTTTTGTTAAGGCCAACTCCTCCCCCCCCCCCACCTCCACCCCACACGAAAACAACATGTAGGAGTCAATTCTGAGAGGCAGTAATTGTGGGTCCTCAACTGTAGCAAGAAAGGAGGAGTACAAATGATGAAAAAACCACAACATAAATGTGATAATATTAAATAATATTTAATAATATTATAATATTATTTAATAATAAACATGAAACAAAATATATTCAAAAAGAAATGAAACAATTTGATTCATTCATGTGCACAGCTATCGCATCTTGTGTTATCAGATATCCTGAGGGTGTGGTGGAATCATTTGAACTGCAAACAGACAGTTGCACTGTGACATCAGGAGTGAGCACTAAGGAGAACCTACAAGCTCTGGACATACACAAATAAGCAACTGAAGTGCACTTTTGGTATTGCATGTCTACTCCTTTCTCAATAACAGAATACTTCAGAAAACCGACGGCCAGTAACCCATGATCAATAACATCCACTCAAACATCTGTACTGGCAGATTCAGCAGTCACACTTAATCCACACACACACTTTAAAACTACTCTTTGAATTGCTGTACATATTGTACAGTGTTAATATATGGGTTTCTTGTGCATGTGGCTGTGTGTGGACACCTCAACTTAACTATGAGCAGTTGATGGTGTCACTGATCGCAGCACAAGACGTACACATATGGAAACAGACAATGGTGAACTCCACATTGAGAGCCAACTCTACAAGAAAACTGAAGAGGAGCAGGGCCTTTACTTATTCTAAACACTCGTATGCATACTGGTATATGTTGAGAATGGCAGTAATAATGAAGCTGTTAGTAAATGACTAGCGATCAAGCGAGGAAGCTGATACTGGAAACTCGGGACACATCTACATGTGGACTTATGAGCTAAAAGATATTGCCTATTTATAATTGCTACATTCATGTGCTATAGTACTGATTGTTGCAGTGGTTTTGTTAATTTTTGTACAAAAAGACTAAAATATTCTTTAACCTGCTTAGCAAGAGTAGAAGAAATGTTCACACACACAAAATGACGCAATGATGTCCGGACATTCTTTAATACTCAGCATATGATGACACAATGAAAGACATCTCAAAACCTGGCAACATTTGAAGGAACGTTCTCTGTATAGGTAAAAGGAACAGTATTTCCTCGGTTCTCCTAAAAATCAATAGCTTGAGATGACGTTCTCACAAATGTTGTCTTGTTTGCACCTCATCTACTCAACGAGCGAATCCTGATTCATGACATCTCCTCTTCCTCGCTCATCATTGTGAACGATATCCCTCGTTTATAAGAATGGTTCACTCTAAATGCTGGACCGTGTCCTGGAACAATCACATCGGCCAGTCGTAACATTTCAATCCGATTCTGTTGCTGAAGTTCACTATCTTCGCTGTTTCGCTGCCAAATATCAGAATCCTCCAGGTCATCTTCATTCTCAAACAGGTCTCCTGGAAATACAGAGCAGGCAGTGACAGAGGCATCAGGCATTCTCAAACTTAATCAGAAAGGCCAAGAATACAGTAGGCTTCTTGTAAACGTTTTTGATTGGAGGTAACCCACCTGAAATAACTACATCTCCATTCTCTGTGTTCTTCACCAGAACACTGACGTCGGCCAGCGTGTGCCCAGGTGTGGGGTGGACTTCTATCAGATCATCAATTTCATATGGAATGCCCTGAAATATGGAAATCACTGGAGCCATTAGGAATGGGGAGTGGGTTAGGTAAAGACATAGGCCTAGTCGGGAAACTGATGATCAATGTGACTTACTCCTTTGAAATCATGGATCATATATCGATCTCCCTTACAGATATCATAACCAACAATATGGGTAGCATTCTGGAACAGGTTCAGGTTGCCAACATGGTCAACGTGTCCATGGGTGCAGACGACATAGTCGATATCCTCAGGGCTAACTTTATATTCCTTCAGACCTGAAATTAAAATACATGTACCGGTACATTATGGATTTACAATCCTTGGTTTTAGATCTGATTAGCAAAAGGAGGTAGACTAATAACTAGTTTATGATTAACGGCCAAAGCATACTCACTTTTCAAGATGATATCCTGGTCAGTGGGACATCCTGTATCCACCATCACATTATGTTTACCAGGGCCACCTCTTATCAATGTTATGGAGCCATCAGCTTTAAACACAGCTAGGAGAAATCAAAGAATATGTTTTGTGGTAACAAAAAAGTGAAAATTCTGTACTTTTTCTGCAGCATCTTTGCTGGACCGTCTTTCCCACAAGTCAACAGCAGCAAGAATGATTTTCAGTTGACTTTCTTCAATGAGTGATCACTCTGCCACATTTTTGGATGGAGCGTGTTATACAGAAAACAATTGAGCAGATATAATGAGAGAGAATGAGTAAGACCTACAGTTGCTGTTCTCCACAGGTTTACTATAACCTTCCTTGATTATCTTTATCTCATAGGATGCCATGATGCTTAGATGCTGGAGACCATACTCTATCGAGTGACCTGAAAAATGAAATTGAGTAGGCCCTATTTCTTTCTTTGTGACAATAGACAAGTGTCTATGCTATCAAGACTGGGTGGGTTGGGACTGGGGTAGCCTACCATGCCTCGCCTACCGTAGGCGTAGGCCTGCCCAAAATAATCAATGGCATTTAAAATCATAATCAATTATCCAATTATCTCTTGGATATAAATACGCATATGCCTACCTGATTATCACACAACGACACAAAGGTACGGTACCGTACATAGATTGTCAACTTGATGGTGAAGCTCCTAGCCCTGCCTGATGCTTATGCATCGCTGAGGATGGTAGCTGTTTTTACGGAAAATACCTTGTTATGGGTTAGGCCTACTCTTCATTCCAAATCCCCTCGGCCCAGCCGTTGCGGAGCTATCGTTGATAAACCTCGCGCCAAGGGGATTTGGAATGGAGAGTAGGCCTAGCGTACCTTCTTTCTGATACACCCTGTACATTTTTGCGAGAAAATCACCAGGAAGCGCGATTTAAACTGTGATATTGCATTTTCTGTCAAATGATTACTTTCATTTACTTACCCAGAACAATTTGACCACGTTTCTCTACTTCGCTGCACGCGAACGATTTACAAAGTGTTCCAATTTATCGCTAAAAACAACTTTTATTCGGAAAATCTGTGACTTCTTGCAAGTTTCTAGAACTGTCACTTTTTCCTACCTCCGATCCGCTGTATCAGCTGATCAGCTGAAGAGCTCCAGTTATCGCGAGAAATTGCGATGTTTGGAATATTTGTTTGGGTTGGAAACGGGGTCAAACAGCCGTGTTTTTCAACCAAAAACCTCCCAAAATGCATGGAATGAAGGATTGATTTTGATGCCATTCACCTGATAGAAAATATTGATAATATACTTTCGATATTTCACCTGTGAGTTGAAAAATTATGAATGAATTTACGAAAACTTTCAACCGGTTTTCAGCAGCAGGGACATCCCTCATCCCTGCATCCATCATCATATCATGCATTGCATGCATGCATGTCATGATGTCCATGCACATGCCTGCCTGTCATGCTGTGTCATGTGTGTGTGTCACTTCGGCATCAGCGTGCATGGTCAGTCACTGCAATGCACTGCACTGAGTCAGTCATGTCACAGTGGTGACAGTGGCNTTAAAGCCTACTTCTATGCCACAAGGGAATAGGCCTACTTTACTGCCTAAAAAAGCCCCCCTGGGGGTGACTTTGGGTGATCAACGGGGTTTATACAATAAAGAAACATCCCAAATATAATTAACTATGAAAGAAATATTGACAAATATGAACAAAAGATTAATTTCACGCGAAAATCGAAGAAATGCGGGCAAAACGGGTGAAAAATTTGAATTTTGCGCCATTCGCAGCAGTGAAGTCGTACCTGAAGGTCAGTGAAAGTTTTTCCGGTAGATGTCACCTCTGCATTGATTGGGGATAAATTATGCGGAGCATGCGCATTAGGTGCGGAATCGACGAATACTAACACGATAGTGATTTTCATGCAAATTTCTCCTCGAACGAGGAATAAATTGCCCGATCGGGGAGCACGTTTCCTCGATTGAGCTGCGAGTCCCCAAACGAGGAGATCTCCCCGAACGGGCCGTGTGCCGGACTGTTGGGTTGGAAACGGGGTCAAACAGCCTTGTTTTTCAACCAAAAACCTCCCAAAATGCATGGAATGAAGGATTGATTTTGATGCCATTGAGCTGATAGAAAATATTGATAATATACTTTCGATATTTCACCTGTGAGTTGAAAAATTATGAATGAATTTACGAAAACTTTCAACCGGTTTTCAGTGCAGGGTCATCTCCCTGCATCCATCCATCCATCATCATCATGTCCATGCATGCATCTGCCTGTGCTGTGTCACTTCAGCATCAGCGTGCATGGTCAGTCACTGCAATGCACTGCACTGAGTCAGTCATGTCACAGTGGCCACAGTGTCGTGACAGTGCAGTGCAGTGTCAGTCATGTCAGTAGTGTCAGTCAGTGACAGTGTCTTCTCACTCCATGACCATGCATGCAGCATCCGTGAACAGTAGGCCTAGGCCTACTACAGTACAGTGTGAGTGTCAGTGCCGTGGAGTCCGCTGCTGATATGATGAAAATTGAAATACCGTCCATGCTGCTATTTTAATTTTGATGCTATGTTTATTCAGGATCATACGTGTCGTGTGTGCAACTAGGCCTACGCTGGTGACGTGTCAAGTGAAGAAAAAATTTAGGCCTAGGCCTAGCCTATGTCCGCATTTTTTGACATTAGGCTATACAGACAAGTTTGCGAAAAAATTGGCCGAACAAGTAAACCTGGGGGGGGGGGGGGCAAACACNNCAACAACAATACCCTCGCTATACCGCCACTGGCGGTATAACGAGAGTGGACTGTATATTAAAACTTCAAATTTCAGGCTTAACGATTCCACAGTCATGTCAGGTTTCAACACATCAACAAAAAAAGAAGATCTTTCCCTCAAACTCAAGTCTCAGTAAGTAGTTGATAAGTATTTATTATGACCCAGAAAAGGTGATTGACATATCATTTTCAAGATACATGTATCTCGATCAATGACCATGGTTATAATGGACCTCTTGTTTGGCACCTTTGCTTTGATCTGGCATCTGAGGGCAAAGATTGATGGTGATGACTTGTTACCTACTTACATATTATTGTTCATTACTCAATTACCCCGCCACCCCAGTGTATCATAAGTGACAAATCCAAATTCCTATTTTGTTCTGTAGACATTTCAGGTAAGATAGATTTTCCTTGCTTATGTTTTGTATCAGTCACTGTTCTTTCATCTTCCTGCTTTAGTATTACCAGTATTCATGTATGAATGTCCTGTCCTCATACAGTGAAAAGACAATGACTTTGACTTGATTGATTGCATGCAGTGTGACATCTTTCTTTAGCTTTTCCTACTAATATTTTACACTTGGCTAGGTGTAGACTCAGTTTCTTTGGGGTGAAAAATGTATGGCCATCTTAATAAGGTCTACTCCCTGTTCATCTCATCCAGTCTTCCTCTCTGCACAGTGTTTCATACAGAGGGGGGGACGGGGGCGATTTATCCCCCCCATGATTGAGGCAAGGGGGGATATCCCCCCCTCAAGTTTGCAGGCTAACCTTTTTCAAATATCACTATTTTCACTTCAGTAGTGTTTTTCTTTAATTTGTTACATTTCAAATGCAATTTTCATGCAGAAGGAAGACTAATTTTGCATTTTGGAGTGTAAAAAATGACTCTGGAGGCCATTTTTAACAAAAAAAACCAAAAAAAATTTTTTTTTCAAAAAAAATTTTTTTTTCAAAAAAAATTTTTTTGGGAAATTTTTTTATCCCCCCCACCTTGAAAATCCTGGCGGAAAACCTGCTGCATGCCAAGGAAATATGAATGACTGTTATTGAAATACACCACTAATGGATCAATGGATGATGTTGTAATTGACAACCACAACCAGCTCTATAGCATCGTTCAGATTCCATATTTCAAACGACATTCAAACCATTTCCAAGAATAGAACCTACTTACCTCTGTTGAAAGCATGCATGCTGCTTTGTATCGATTTCTCTGCACTCAAAAAAACCTCTTTGTGCTCACTTGAAACGTATGTCTGAGTTATGTGCCTTGCTACAGTCGGTCTTCATAGATCTGATTGCAGATATCATTAGCGCTTCATAAAGTGTGACATAGAAAAGGTTGTCTAGCATGTGTTCTCCATGTATTTGCACACAAGTACATGTACGTGTGAATTGACCTTGTCACCTCTTGCTCAGTTGGAGGTAAAATCAGATAGTGTCGCGCTGATAAACATGACCATACAAGGAAATATTAGAAAGAGAGACAAATATGAAATAAAAATTTGGTGGTTTATACTTGACAGTATTTACTGATCATATTGTTTGCCTGCAGGAACCTACGCAACTCGAAGGAACAGACGAAACGTCTCGAGGAGGAGAACAGGAGAATGGAACTCCGTCTGAATGAGTTAAAACTGGCCATGAGTAAAGAAAAAGAGGAGAGATTGTAGGTATCTGTGCAGGAGAACAAGTATCTTAGTATAAAGTAATGTGGGCACCCCTGGACCAACTTGTCTAGAGTTGACCATCTGTGTCTCCCTGGAATGGGGGGGGGGGGATAAAACCCATAGATGAAGACCATCTGCAGGGATAGATAAATTGAGAATGGTCCTCAAGTATTCCACATGAATGTCAGTGACTATCACTCGGTAGAAGCCAGGGATGAGTTATAGTCCTTCTTTTACAGAAAGCAAAGTGGAGATGGCAACATCTGGAAGTCTGGACGGACGGACGGAACCCTTACTAACCACGCTCAAGACGTCCTCAAGAAAAATATGCGACAAATTGAGAAGTCCAAAACGAAGGGTCTGAAGGGCAGGAAGGTTCTGGTGTTAAAAGATGAACCTTTAGGTTAGTGTACAGCTGCTATAAAACTGAGGTTACTGATGCACAGCAGCATCATGTGTGATCATGAGTCAGACTGCTCAGTGGATGGTCACTATTGGTGTGTCAGTCATGTGATAGTGGTCTTTAGCTCGGAGGCCTACCCTCTCTTCATGAGTACCGGTAGATACATTTAAACTTCATAAGTGGTTTTAAGTGGTTTTACCACATGTAATATTTCTCGGTTCATCTCTTTAGATGCCCAGCCAGCACAGATGTCCCAAGGTAAATCATTCATGGTGTCTGCCCATGTTCCACTGCCAGTAGGCATAGATGACTTGCAGTTAACACAGTTTTCTTTCAGTATAAATTATTTTCAGTTCTAGTACGGATTGATTTGCTTGCTAGTATTCCCCGTACCTTGTTCCCCACTTAGGTGGCAGTTTAGAGCTTATAGGAATGCATGTTCTGAAGATATAAGAACGTGATGCACTTCTTTGACTGTTCAAACGCCTGATTTATCCCTTATTGCCAGAGATATATGATCTATCTGTTCATCTTTTTAGATATCCCAGAAAAAAGTGCGCCACAGCCCGGGACGATGGCTTATCTTGCCAAGTCCGACCCGTACTCCACTCCGAAGGAATCGGTCAGGTTGAAGGGACCAAAATGTGGCCAGTGTGAGAGAAAGGTCGCTGCAGTGGTGAGTCACCAGATCCTAAGGACCTTGCTGTCCTCAACCTCGTCTAGTTCCCATTTTCTTGCATGAAATTGACCCATTTCATGAATCAGTGTTTCATCATTTCAGGTTTGCTACGAGTGTGGAGAAGATTACTGTCCTGGTTGTTTTGCCTCATTTCACCTGAAGGGGGCGCTACGCAAGCACCGCTCGATGCCAATACAGGTGGGTCAGGACTGTATTATCCGAACACCTTATCCAGAAATCTTGTTACCTATTCTTGATCCTGGACTTGATCTCATTGAATCGGTTGTTAGTTGA
>NMRB01002059.1:30306-60885 GCA_002633025.1 Notospermus geniculatus | reverse complement strand
TTTTTTTTTTTTAGGTTTTTAGTACCCCCAGACCCTTTGCCATGGTCCCTTTTGGTCATATCACCTTAGAAACTGGCTTAAATTGGCTGTTGACTGGAGTTATAGAGACCTTTTTAACTTTTTAGCTTTTCAAATTCCGTTAGAAGAAATGTCGCGAATGAAAAGTGCCCTTTTCTAGGTTGAAGTGCCCTTTTCGCAAAGTTTGCACCATGCCCTTCTGAAATCCTAGATATAACACTGCTAAACTTTAGCCGCTACGAGTAGGGTGCGTGCACGTAGCTGAGCCGGGCCGGGGTTTTAATCTTTAGCCTACCTTCTCAAGTATTGGACCAATAACCACTGGCAATGCCATTTGTGAATGAAGGCTTTCCTCTCTGTCCCCCATGGTCATTGCTTCTATTTCCTATTCACAAAACGTTGCTCGAATTCAGTACATGCGAAGAGGAAGGTCCCAATTTGACTCCACCCAGCTTTGGAAGCCACACAAAAATGTCAACAACTCAAACAAAATTTGCCACAGTCCAAAAACAATGTTATGAACCAACGATTTACATGCTTTGGGTCTCAAATGAAAGTTGGTGGTTTATTTCACGGACTCGCGTCAACAATTTTGAAGAATTGTGATAAACTTCTATTTTAGACGGGGTTTTGTGAAGTCTTTTTCTCAAAAGTTGACAAAATCTGACACGCAAAAAATCTACCTCCACCGATCTGGAGAGCGACAATTTCAGTTCTTACATTTGTCGCCAGATGCCAGCACCATCGTCAAACCTCCCGCTTTAACAGATAGATAGAACAGCCTCAACAGCTCTTTTGATTTGATAGATAGAACAGCCCCGAGTCATCGGTGACGTAAGTGAGTACTCGAGCAGATACTCAGACCATGATTTCCACCTTTGCCACCACATCTTCCAAAACAAGGTTATAAAAGCGCAACAAAAAGGACTTTTACTACACTACCAATTATGAAACTCCTGAAAAATGTCCTCCAAGCGCCATTTCCTAGATCTTTGCTTAGGTCTAGTACACTTCGACCGTGGGTAACGGCCGTAAACAGCAGTAAATCTCCTGTGAGTAGGGCCAGTGTGAAGTTGATGTCTTCACAAGTTTCTGGCCCTGTTGACATGCTCACTGAAGAGGAACAGATGATGAAAGACACAGTCCGTAAATTTGCTGTTGAAAAAGTTGGTCCTTTGGTCCAAGAGATGGATGCCAATTCACGATGCGACCCATCGATAATCGACGGTTTATTTGAAAATGGCTTCATGGGGATGGAAATCCCAGAAAAATACGGTGGACCGCAGTGCAGCTTCTTGATGACGATGATCGTAATCCAGGAACTCGCTCGTGTTGATGCTTCAGTCAGCGCCATGTGCGACGTTCACAATACTGTTGTAGCGAACTTCCTCAACAAAGTCGCCTCAGAGAAACTGAAGGAGAAATACCTTCCACAGATTTGCACGGATGTGGTCGGTAGTTTCTGCCTCTCGGAAGCCGGTTCTGGAAGTGACGCGTTTGCCTTGAAGACAACAGCGGTCCGCGATGGTGACGACTACATCATCAATGGGACAAAACTGTGGATTACAAACGCAGAACATTCTGGCTTATTTTTGGTCTTCGCTAATGCAAATCCCAAGGATGGATACAAGGGAATAACTTGCTTCGCTGTGGATCGTGAAAACCCCGGCCTTTCAGTTGGTAAAAAAGAGGACAAGTTGGGTATCAGGGCTTCCAGTACTTGCCCTGTTAATTTAGATAATGCCAGGGTGCCAGCAGATCACATTGTCGGAGAACTAGGACATGGTTATAAGTATGCCATCGGTCTCCTGAATGAGGGGCGCATCGGGATTGCAGCTCAGATGGTTGGACTTTCCATCGGTTGTCTTGAAAAAACTGTTGCATACACCATGGAAAGGAGACAGTTTGATAAAAGAATCTTTGACTTCCAATCGATGCAACATCAGATAGCTCATGTAGCAACACAAATTGAAGCAGCAAAGGTTCTGACTTATAATGCTGCACGGCGGATGCAAGCGGGCCTCCCATTCATCAAAGAGGCTTCAATGGCTAAATACTTTGCAGGGGAGGTAGCTTCACTGACGACTTCAAAGTGTATGGAATTCATGGGTGGGGTCGGATTCACCAAAGACTATCCAATTGAAAAATACTACAGAGATTGTAAGATTGGGACAATCTATGAAGGTACAAGCAACATTCAACTGAATACTATTGCCAGATGTATAGAACAGGAGATGCATTGATGTTTTATGTTGTCGATACTGTGTAGGTACATGAGTGTGGTAAAGTAAGATTCACCCTAACTTCAACATGGGCAAAGTGCCAAGCTTGGAAATGTGCACAAGTCAGTGGTAAATAACCCATGTCGCAGTTACCTAATGATGTTAGGATTACTTGAACGGCCTACCATATAGCCATCACTCCAAGGTTGTGCTCAGTCAACTGATAAGAATTGTAGTATTGTGGTTCGTTTAATCATTGTGTTCATTTGTGGTGTCTGTTGCACAGGCCTGGCACTTTGCCCATGTTGAAGTTAGGGTGAACCATGCTTTAGATAGTAACAACCTCTGGTTGAACAAAAAATGACAGTCTCTCCACTTGCTACATGAGAGGCATATCTGATTACATACATGTATACAATTGTATCCCGGTACTTGAATGATTAATCAAAGGAATTCTTGTAATTTAGGTTTTATACAGCTGTGATGTCAATTTTAGACAAGCACCTCAATGCAGCATTGGATTCCCCTCAATGCATTTGTTTTCCTTCTCACGTTATTTGATTTGATCACAATATGCATATCATGTGATTCAGCCCTTTGTAAGATAGCTAACCTATCTAGTGATATTCCAGTATGAGTTCAATGAATATCCTTTCGTCTTGATAATCATGTTAGTCAAATGCGATAGAACCTTGGGTGTGACTCAAGTTCTGTGTGACTACAATCTGGTGTCTTTGAACTTTGGATCTGTCTTTGTTATTCCTCAGTAAGAGTAGGCAGTGATGTGAAAAGTGATATGTGTGAGTAGAAGAGTAAAAACTAGCTTGTACGGTACTGTCGTAGGATCTTGTAAATAAAAGCACTGACAATGATCTTCTCTTCTGATTCTTTTCGTCACGTATGTTTACATCAAAGAAGTGGACTATTGCAAGTTCAATGCACTGGGATCTGATTTATGAAGAAGATAGACCCAACAACATGAACAATGTCAGTGTGCCAGTGTGACCCAACAATGAACCCTGGAGACGAGGTACATGTATAAACAGAATGGTACCTGGTTACCAGGTTGGTGTGGTACTTCCTTCGTACTGCTGGTGCGAAATTTGGGTTCATTGTTTTCCACAAAATTTCCATAAATTATGGTTTAATTGAAGCAGATCGCATGATCAGTTGAAGTTTTACTTGCTAAACAAGTAATATGGCATCGAGCTCTTTTGAGTTATGAGCTATTAGGCCTGGGTAAGTGCGAATAATTGACGGAAATGCATGATATTCCAATATGTCAATGGGACAATGATGAGTGAGACTGAAGAAGCCATACAGGCGTACATCAATCAAGTGTACATCATATGTACATCAGGCCTAGGGCCAACTGATCATTCATGCCACTGTCATCAGTGCAGTGACAGTCGGTGTGCTGCTTATCACCAACTCCATATGACGTACGGTAGGCCTAGTTATTACGTACCACATTGCGGACCATACGTTATTGTTTACACGGTGTCATGACATCGCAATGTATCGGCATGTGTTGGATGCACTACGATGTCACGTCACTCATAAACATGGGCCGCAAAATTCGGTACACTCTAGTCTAGGCCTATAGCCTGAGTGATGTAGCAGGTTGTCATTATTCAAAAACCCTCAATATTTTTCTCTCATTTCAGCGGAGCCTTCAGCGACTTAACTGGACTCCTAACGGGTGTGGGAGGAAGGATGGAGAAGAGCCAAGTTGAAGATACTGAAGAGGGCCTGCATATGGAAGTTGAAGAAGAAGCGAGGCCTAGGCCTACATCTTCAGCTGAAGTAACAACTGAACTTGTCTCTGATGATGAACCACAAGATACAAACACTGACAATGTTTCTCATAAGGGACAACTCAATATTGATGTCATTGATCCATTACACTGTGCTGTGAAAAAGTTTGGGGATGAGAAGTGTGATTACATTGATGATGTTGATGCTGCAACCCACAAAGATGGTGATGTAAGTGCAATTTACATGATCTTAGTGACTACTACGGAAACTTCCCATTTTGTCCAGTTGTCTCCTCCAAAATGGTCATATGAGGGAGTGTTTCTTCAGTTTGATGCTAATACTGTACAGATCGGGTCCAACAACTCCAGTTTCCAATGGTATTCTCACAGTCCCTCTCATTTTTCAGGACTCTAGCCAAAGTTTGAGAGTACGGTCTCCTGTGATGGCCCAACCTCCTGGTGAGTTTATTTCCCTCGTACCGGTAGGATTATGCTGTAGTTTTGATTGACTATTATTGAAGATAGTGACACCCTTGATGTCCAAAGGATGACATTTTGACACATTTGTGCACAGTTGTCTTCAGTTCAAATGTACCGGTATGACTTACCAAAGGATCTTATTCAGGAAGTCCCAGAGGTCATTTTCAGCCCTGCAGCAGGGGCGGATCCATGATTTGGAAAAGGAAGGGGTGCCCTGTGCTAGGAACATTGGAATTTGCACTCAATTCCAGAATTTTACGGTAGATTTTACAGATTTGTTGGCCAAAACGGGAGGCACGCGTCCCCCTCTGGATCCGCGCCTGTGCAGTGTTCCTGACATACCCTGATAATATAAGAAGAATACTAACACGTTCACGTTTGTCTTTCTTCTTCCAGTTCATTTTGTTGACTTGGATGAAATCAAATTTAAGGATGACAGTGACAGTGACAGTGCTGAGGAGATATTGAATGAACAAAACAGTGAGACTGATACATGTGAGGAAGGTGAAGGTTCACAATCACGAAATGGAGATGAAGCACTCTTCAAGTGTAGTAAATATGCCCATTGCAAGAAGGTTTTCACAAGTGTCGTAGATTTAACTGCCCATCAGGGAAACAAGTACAGTTGCACAGTCTGTGGAGAAGCCTTTCCAAAATTGAAAGGACTTGGTGAGCACATGCGTAGACACACAGAGAAACGAGACTTGAAAGAGATGAAATCTCTTACTACATGTCCCATATGCAAGAAGGCATTTGAAAGTGATTCGCTTCTCAAACAGCATGTTCTGATTCATGCCTTCAGACACAAACCATATATTTGTAAGATCTGTAACAAGACATTCGACCTCAAACAACGACTGGAGTATCACCAAAGGAGGTGTCGTTACAAATGTGGTTTTTGTGACGGCAAATTCATAACAAAAGGAGAACTCATTGAACATGTTAAGGTTCATCAATCCACTGGGGTGATGTCTGGAGAAGAATCAATTAAATCTACCTCACCGGGTGAGAAGTCTTTGAAATCAGCTGATGCCAACAGCCAGGGAAGTGAATCAGTCTTTAAGTGTTTGTACTGTGATCGGGAGTTTCAGAAAAAGAGCCAACTGGAAGTCCATGAGATCATTCATACAAGAAATCGCAGTAGTGACGTTTTTGCCCGGGGGCCTTTTGTTTGTGAATTCTGTGGGAGAAAGTTTGCCAGTCCTGCCGGCCTCGGAACCCATGAGCGTGTTCATACAACGCAACACCAGTACAAGTGCAGCTTTTGTCGAAAGCATTTCAACAGCAATGCTGACTTGGCAATCCATGTCAGAACTCATCAGACTCGGACCAGTAAACCATATGTGTGTGGATTTTGCAATGCAACATTTCTACAGGAAAATGATCACGAGTGTGGGCCGTTGGGTGATGACTCTCAATCCGGCTCAACAGACATGCTGGTGCAGGATTCTACAGAGGATGAAACATTTGATATTACAAACTCTCTGTCAACAAACAGACAGAAGATTGCATCAGGCAGAGACATAGCGCTGGGTGAAGGTCAAGGTCATTTATCGTCACCTGAAGTGGCCTTGACAACAGAAGGTAACCATGGTAACGTGGAAGTTAGCGATGACGTGTGCGAGGACAATGGTTTGAAACTGAGTGGAGAGTTTTCAGGTGATAATAAAGTAGTTTCACCAAAGATGGCCACTTCTGAAGCATTTGAGATGTTGAACAGGGATCAAAAACTTCCTTCCAGATCTAAAACAAGACATGAAAACAGAAAGAAACGTGACACCGTGTCTTCCTCCCACAGGGACTTGAATTACAAATGTAAGAATTGTCCGTCTGCTTTTCGTCTGGAAAGTGAGTTGGAGAAACATAATACCCAGAATCACATCTGTAACATTTGTGGTCGGATCCTCGCCAACAAGTACACGTTATCTGCCCATCTTAACACTCACACACAGGACCCAAACTACAAACCATTCAAGTGTCCTTATTGCGATAAGACCTTCATGCATAAAAATGGTCTTCGAAAACACATAACAGTTCACAGTGGTGTGCGACAACACATTTGTGATATCTGCCAAAAAACATTTCGACTTCGCCATCTTTTGAATCAACATCGCAAGATTCATGTTGGAAACACTGATCTACTCAAATACAGATGTGATTTTTGTCAGAAATGCTTCAAACGTAAAGAGTTGTGTAACCAACATATACGGGAACACATGACAGGCGATCCCTTAGCTTGTAAGCGGTATTGTCCTCACTGTCATATTGTATTTAAAAAGATGTATCCATCTGATGTCTATCCCCATGTAAAGCCAGGTCATATTAGTGGTCACGCTGACAATGAATGAAGCATCATTTCAGAAAGCTATCAGTTTCAAATACAATGTATACGTATATTTGTAGGTTAAATTAAATTATTAATATATTTCAAATCTTGATTGTCTTTTGGTAAATGTGCTTGGATCATTGAATAGCAACATCTGACAGTTGAAATACATGCAAGGTGCTCCTCCTACAAGTCCTGAGTTTTCGTTTTCTCGTTGGCACTGAATGGGCAATTTACCATTATAAGACCAATGACATAAACAACAGACAGGCCAGTTTTCTGAGGCTGAGTTGCCCATTGAAAGCTACTTTTGCAAGAAAACTCTCCCTTGGAGTGGCACCAAGGGCCACTTTTCATACAACACCCTACCTGTCCCCACACTGATCAGACCTTCTGGTGAGAGTTGTGATGTCTGCAGGCCAAGGAGGAAAAGACAACCTTGACACATACCACCAGATAGGAAGATGATAACGAGTCGAGTACCGGTAGTCAGTGTATTCTATTAGTTATGAATTTGACAATAACACAGACAAAGGTGAGAGTTATGAGGGCAATAATCAAGGATTGTCATGGCAACAAGAAAGGTAACCATGGTAACCCATCCTGCAGTCAAAACTTCCTTAGAGATGCCAGAGAAAGGAGGCTTCTTCCTACATCATTCCTGAACCTCGTCATCGGACATGTCAGAATTTTTCTCAACATTTTCCTCATCGAATGTCTCCTTACAGTGTTGAGTGCGTTCATGGCGACTGACGCCAGGTCGATGGCGGAATTCTTTTCCACAAAATTGGCACTTAAAAGGTTTCTCCCCCGTATGAATGAGCATGTGGACTTGATGAGTATGTTTCGCCAAAAACGCCATACCACAGATTTCACATTTGAATGGTTTTTCCCCAGAATGGGTTTTCTCATGGCAGAGTAAACCTCGTCTATACTTGAAAGCTTTGTCACACATTCCACATTCATATTTGCGAACACCGCTGTGTGCCTCACAATGTGATACTAGCTGTGTATACAGAGGGAATGTTTCGCCACAGACATCACAATCAAACGGTCCATCCGCATGAACGAGCTCATCATGAGATACCAACTCCTGTTGTTTCTTGAACAGCTTCCTACATTTTTTACACTTGAAATGTTTTTCACCGGCATGACACGGTACATGTCTCACCAATTCATTTTTAGTGGCGAACCTCACTTCACACATTTCACACCGAAATTTCAACTCAATATGTTGTTTCTCATGTTTAACACGAGCGGCATTATTCCTGAAAGCTTTGGGACAATCTAAGTGTCGACATTTGAAGGGGTGTTCCCCGGTATGGGCTAAAATATGACTGACAATATCACGTTTCCGTGGGAACGCCATGTCACACATGTTACATTTGAATCTTCTCTCACAGTGGAACTTTTTATGAATGTTCAACTCATACCTACGCTGGAAAGAGAAGTTACAGTCAGGACATTTCAAAAGATCTAGATCATCGTGAACAGGCTGATGAGCTGCCAATGATTCCTCAGTATTGAAGACATCTCGACATATCATACACACATATCTGCACTTGAAATTCGGATCGAGAGGTCGTCCAACACCACGGCGTTGACCAATATTCGATTTCCGGCAGAACTTTTTGTATTTTGCTGGACGTGCTGGCTGTTGTTCTTTCTCCGTGCGAATGGCTGCAATAGAAGAGACTGTACATGTATCATTTAGAAGACAATAAACTCTCCAATGCCTGCCTCCCAATCTTATAAACACAACTCACAACAGTTCGAAGCAGAGGAAATAAAGCAAACCAGTCTCTGGTTGCAACAACTCTACCAAGATGCAGAAATGTCTGAAGGAGATTGAGTGAGTGATCCAGCTCAGAAGAATGTACTCGGGGGTTGGTGGTTCATGTAAGAGACTTATGGTTGGGGGTAGTAAATGATGGACACGACGAAAGAGATGTGAATTGGATACAAATGAAGATGTACTGTTTATTTCAGCGAGCAATGAATATCAATACAACAATATGCAATACAGGACAATGAACAAGACGACTTCAGCTGAGCTGTAACTTTCACGTGGGGTCAAGATAAGCATATTTTGTCATACACTAGTGTCATTTTCTACGAACTTATACACACTGCTACTGGCTACTTGGGATTTGTCAAATTCTCTATTGTATAGTTCGTCTCAATTACACTCTTCAGAAAGCACTGGTGTCTGTCCAGCCTCCAAAGTGCCTTTTTACAGAGGGGACACTTTGACTTTTTGGCCCTATCACCGTGCACTGTGTATTGATGATTAGACAAGCCTCGTTTAGTTGACAATATCCTGCCACATTTCTCACACTTGAACTCTCTCTTGCAGTAGAATTCATCATGAGCAGCACGATTTTGTCGGGGGATGAACTGAGCACATCCGTCACACTTGACCATCACTTCATTCATACTGTTGACACAGAGAGGAATATGATGGAGCAACGCTTGCTCCGAGGGAAACGACTCATCACAAACATGACAACAATGTCCAACATCAACACACACACAACGTATTCCATGGGGATCCTGATCTTTCACTGGGACGAACTTCGAACAGCGTTTACATATGAATAATTTTTGTTTAATGTGGCTATTCTGATGGACGGCTAAACTTCCAGGATCATTGAATACACTCCCGCATATTGTACACTTGAATCTGCACATGAACTCAACTTGTGGTTTACTCCTACGAGGTTTTTTCACAGCTGGTAAGACGTCCTGATACAGATGCGTCTTGGCCATGATTGGCTGTGGTTTGTCAGCCTTGTGATGATTGGCTGCAATTAAACAAAAGAACGCATGAATATCAGGAACGTTACTCAGCATGGGAAAATTTTTCACTGTAAACCAATGACAAAGCTAATATTTCCCCATGCACAAAATGAAAACCTACAGAAAATTGGCCCATCAGTGTTTCCACCAGAGGGGGGTACAGGGGGTATGTCCCCTCCTTAAAAGGTCAAAATTACTGGTAGTCAAAATTTGTGTTTTTGACCAAGAATTCTGTCAAATTTTCTCTTTGTCCCCCTTTAAAAAAGTCCTGGCAGAAACACTGCCCATACCCACATTAGGCCTATATGGTGCAGACCGAGATCGGCAAGTGGTGACATCAGAAATAACAGAATACTCTGATATATTTCTGATGATATTCCATTTTAAGGTCAAAGAGTGGAAATGATATGTGGAATGTACCTGTAGATGTGCCAGCCGTGTTCAGATTCCCAGAAGCGTCAACCTCCCAGTGTTGAGTTGGACAGGTGGAAGAACCCTGAAAAGAAACCATATCTTAGACTAGCATGCTAATTGCAATTAAAGCATTCCGTAATTGGATATGACAGCTGTCAATCAAGAACAGCTAAGTATAGCCATTGTCAAGTACGTGATTAAAGTTGTTGATTCCTTTCATGACTTACTTTGACAACATCCTCCTCCAATCTTTCATCCCTGTCATCAGAATCCAGCTCAGTTTTTATGGTTTTTCTGTGCAATGAATCTTCCACCTCAATCTTCAGAAGATTCTTGCCAACAATAACAGCATCCTTTGCAAAATTACCAGAGGTGGAATCAGCTTTGCCTAAACTGTTCGGCACATCAACTGAAGACAGACTGTGATATACAGACCCACTGGGCTCTATAGTCGAATCATTATCATCACTTTCACATTGGAGATTCAGGGAAGACGTCGGCAGTGAATCTGAAGATGCAGCCGGGTCTGTTACAACACAATCCAAGGGTTCATTCTTCACTCGACACAAGCCATTCTGACTTTGGTTTCTGTCCTTGGTTTCTGCCATCAGTGAACCTGTCCTTATTGTGACACCTCGATTAAGGTCAAGATGTTTATTCCTGTCCGGGGGACTGTCCTGTCACTGAAATATCCATTCTCTCTGACGTGATGTTGATTCCACTGACAGTTCTTGAATCGGCAGATCATCAAACCACGATTGTGTGTGCGGGGAGAAGTCAATCCATGACGAGGAATGATCATGTGATTGAAGGCGGAAGGCGTTTGTTTGTTGACTTTGGTTGACAATTACACACTGAAAATAAAATAAAAGCACAGTCAGTCTTGACTCTTCTTGCCAATTTCAAAATCAAAACGACAAAACAGTCGTCAACTGGAATGAATGTTTAGTTACCACCTTACAAAACTTACATGTAGGCCTATGTGTCTTTATAATACCTCCATATGCTGCATGCATACACCATGTGTGTTGCAAAGTAGCAAAGGCTTCATAAAAATGGAGTGCATTACTTTATGTACAGGCAGATGTACAGCAGATGCACTGCAGTGCAGTACATATGCTGATAGTGATACTGATTTGCCTCCGTATAACTCACTTTATTCCTTTACTGGTAATTATAGTAGGCCTACTGGTTGATCTGCTATTACTTTTAAACTATTGAAAACATGACTGAGATATTTTGACGTGATTTTGCACACAGTTCTGAAGGAAATTTGTCGTCGGAAACAGCGCTCTGCCAAACAAGACTGGTTCTATTTTTTGCCGGGGTGGCGCTCACATGGAACCGACAGCAGCGCCGCGGGGGTTGAGCGGCAAACACTGGAACCAGTCTAACTTTTTGGTACTTGCGTTATTTAGCATTTCACGAAATTTTTAGCTCCAGTGCGAGTTTGGTCAACAACTTTCTCTATTTTCTCACGATCTGTCGATTTTCTGTACAAACAAAGTACATATTTCAAAAAAAGCTGACTGATTTCACCACATCAATAAAATTACAGCGTCAGAGGCTTTTGATTATTCTGGACGAGATCAATTTATACGTGAAGTCCTAATAACGGGGGTCAAATGTACGTGCGTGCACAGTACATTGGCCATGATATATGAAGAGCTCTGCTGCTGGTGATCCCTCATAAAATTAACTCTGACCTGATTCGGTCTCCTAGGTGAAATGTAATTTGATTGATGACATGGACCAAGCAGCAGCTTTATGAGACAGTATTAAATGTACTGTCAACGTTTTCTACAAAAATTCAAAGTCAAAAGAAGACAACTCAACTGCTGGACTAGACATTGTCCTCCTCACACTGACACTGCATCCTGATTTCATAATTTTAGTTTTGCTCGTGACAACAGACTAGGATAAGGGATGGATATGAGTTATAACACTGTAGTGGGTCTTCATCAAACCCACAAAACATTATCAACAAATCAATTAAATCAAGAACCTGAACGTGAAAGCCACACCCACAGCGAATTGAACTGTGATAATGAAGATCACTCCAATATATATGAAGGCTTGTTCATCTCTCACCCGGGGACTTCCGCAGATGAAGCAGTGGCTGGGACAGGCTCAAATACTGGGAAGCAGTACGTTGGAGACCTGATGACACCTGAAGCGGATAACCCACACAGAGCTCTGTCTGCCGACATGGAGACAGGGGAGGAGGTCTATGAAGCTGGGGAAAATGTACCAGTAAGTATCAGTAATCAGGCTTCAGTTGAAATTCACCCAGATCTGTACAGGACTCCAGAAGTTGTACTTAGATAAATATTTCATGTATTTTGTAGTGCCTTCACTAATGGACAGTGATACATGTATGTTTTGCCTGTCTTGCTTTTTACAGATATGCTACGCTCAACCTTGGGCAGTGGCTGATAGGAGCCTGTGTGGCACTGAACACTCATCAGGTGAGTTGCTTGTATTGGCAATCCCAAGAGCATTCTCAGCTGGCCATTGTAACTTCTATTCAGTTATGCGTGCATCTTTGGTGTGGTGCTTTAAAGTGTGAGTGTGGTAAGTTTAAAGCACGTGAAATTCACCTTTTTGCAGCTAATTCCATCGTGCCTAAGGAACAAGATATGACCAGCATGTCAAGAACAGATTCATCGATGGATTCACCAGAAACTACCAACAAACAGATGGCATTTGTAAAACTTCTAAAGGGACATTCTGTGTTGTTGAGTAAATCGCAGAGACCAAAAATCAAAGAAAGAAAGGCGACCGCTCTGAGACAGGTGATCGCCGAATATCGAGATATCACTGGAATAGAACTGAATGATAAACAGCTTACAAAGAAGATTAACAACATGAAGAATGATGTGAAGTTTAAGTTGGACATGAAGAAGAATGGAGATCGGCCTCCGGTTCTTAAGGATTGGGAAAAGGTGTTACTCCAGCTGATTCAAGCAGAAAAGAACAATGCACTCGCTTCGAGTGGNTTTGTGTAAACTTCACTGCACTCCAATAATTGTTTCAGTAGAGATATGTATACAATTACACTTCCAGGTGGTCCTCAAATGGGACCTAAAAGGAAACGGCCAGAACCGTCTGAAACTTTAGTTCAGGGATCACAGCAAGTGACAGACAGTGCACAACCAGCCATCATTCCAAGACCAGCAAAGAAAATAAGACTGCCAAACGAAACTGAGGAAACAGCGAATCTCTCAATGAGGCAACTGAAACGTCTTGTGCTTCTTGAACAGTTAAAGTTAATCAGGATGCAGCAGAGACAGATTGTGACATTAAACGGAGAAAGTTAAAGGGTTGACCTGAGATGAATGAAATGTGACTATAGTATTTTTGGACTCGTCATTCCTCCAACCTCGACCCTCACGATAGCCTGGGCCAATACCCTGTGATAACTTCAAAGTTAGCTAGAAAATAATCATAGGCGATCACGATACGTTAAAACAACTGGTCGAGACAATTGTCTTGACGTCACGCCGTACTGATGTTGTAGGATTGTCGTCGCGGCCCCGCTGGAATTGGTCCGCTCACAACAACGATTTTCTATATACCTGCTGTACATTTGTGCACATTTAGATTGAAATGCATGGCAGTCTCTGGTGGACAAAATAAACGCGTTTCTTACTTCAACTGCGTGTCCTCTTGGAAAACTGCATTTATCTTTACTATAGTAAGAATAAAATCTCCTAAACATGCAACAGATCTAGTATTTAACTGAATCATAATCGTAAATATTGGACTGAGTAGGCAGCCAGTCCAGTCCAGATTCATCCATCCTCTGCTCTGTCTGCCTGTGCCGTCCCTGACTCTCCTGTCTTCTCAGGCCCTGATTGTGCTGGCCCCTGGAGGTGGGGGGGGGGAGGGGCTTACCCTGACCCTGACCTCTCTTGATGATCTGATAGGCCTACTTGCCCCGGCAGCCTGCCACCAAGGATAGTGAATCAACTAATGATATCCCCCTGCACAACTTCATCACAATGGCTGAACTGAAGGGTGAATGTCGTACGTTGGAGACTCTCCCACAATCTTTGATACCATAACCATGCCTCCTACCCCTGACCCCTAAAGCCTACTCGTAATCTTAACCCTAACCTCTAACCCTTGCAGGCAGCCGATAGGCCTATAGGCTACCCTTGGTAATGGGTAACCCTGTTCCATAGAATTAGACGACATTCACATCTTGGAGCGTGCAGCAAGGGGGAGGGGTTGACACCAATGTATACGGGGGGAGGGAGGTCAAAACTAAAAGCATACCAGTACGTATGCTCACACTACTGAATGGATGGCCCCTTTTACATCACAACGTGTACGTCTCTGTCTCCAGGTCGTAGCCACCTTGGTCAACCTGTGTATGCCTTTGATTCTAAATCTACTCAGGAGGACATTCAGCACCATGGCCACAGATATTTACTCCATGGCATTTGTGACAGTCCCAGATAGGGAGGTGGCAAAGAAAATAGCAAGGTAATGGCATATCTGGTAAACTGATCAATCATTTGTTGAAACGACCGGTCCATTTGGTCTGTAAAACAGATGGACATCAGATCCACAGATCCTGATGCAATGCAAGATCAGAGAAATATGCAAATACATGTACATGGACTCGGGTCGTATTCATAAAGTGGTTCTATCGTTAGAACTGTCTTAGGCAGGTTCCAAGTACAGTGGCTGACCATACTTGGAACCGGCCCTAAGACGGTTCTAACGACAGAACCACTTTATGAATACGACCCAAGGATTTCTGCTTCAGACATGGTATTGAAATGATTCTTTATATTTGTCCAAGTATATTAGCCCACCTGAAAATATCCACCCTTTGATTCCAGTGGTCTTGTTGAAAAGAAACTGGCAGCATGTGTTAATATCATACCTGGACTGACTTCAGTGTAAGTATCGTGCCTTTTTTCATGTCATTTTCTGCAACATCAAATCATTTTACACATGGAAGGTCTGGCGTCCAGTGATGGGTGAATTCTAAGCTGACAGAATTCTCATTGCAGATATGAATGGGAAGGAAAGATTGAGGAGGACAGTGAGATGCTCCTGGTAAGCTTATCATCCTGTGAAACTGGGGCCAATAAAGTTCCTACAACTTCCTAAGAGTGTGAGAAAGAGCATTTCCATGGACCCTGATGGTTCAGGATGGGGCCATGTGCCAATGTATGAAAAGACCGAGACTAAAGTCCTGGTACGGGAGGGTGGACGGTGCCTACATCATGTTCCTCAGGGAGCACATCTCGAGGGACAAAAACGTCCCTCGTATGAGGTATTAACACCTGGCAAACAGAAGATCTGTCCGTCATTGGCACTGACAATTGGTCATCCTATGACCGCATGTCATCTTTTTTCAGATGATAAAGACACGGACATCCAAAATGGAAGAACTTACCGAAGCCGTGATGTAAGTAAACACGACTGTCAATGTCTTCTCCACGATACATGGGGAATAACTCCTCCTCCAAGTATAGAGATAAGAGCCAAGCACAGTTGCTTAATCCTAGTACATTATACAGAAATCCAGCCAAAGTATAGCCAACTTTTGGGATCTTGTCCGAGGGGTGAAGAGTACCAGTACCAGTACCTGTGGACTGGTATACTGGATCTCCAAGGAAATACCGGTACATGTAACCATGGTAACTGTGTCTGCATCATGACAAGTTGATCTGAAGGCCTCCCCTCACCCCTTCTCCAACTGGTGGTTATATAAACAGTCATTACACAATACATGTACGGGTATGGATTAACGGTTGTCCCACCTTGATTTCAGTAAACTCCATCCATACGATACTCCTGAAGTGATATCAGCCAAGGTAAGTGTTACGATTGGGGACTGCACGGAGCTTGTGGTTGAGTTCCCTCAAACAGTTTGAAGGAGCTTAGCACCTCAATAAGACCCCATTCGGAGTCAAATGGAGCCGAGCTGCTCCCATTTCAGAATCAACTTGCCCTTTTCATCATAATCCAGTACCTAAATCCATCTTTTGATTTGCAGATAGATCAAGGAAGCAAAGCCTACCTGGATTGGATTGGGAAAATTGTGCCAGATACAAAGAAATAACACAGCATTATTGACAGATAACAGTGTGTGCTATGACCTGCCAATTAACAACTGAAACATACATGTATACAATCAGCTGTCAGATATAATGTGCCATATTGACTTCCCAATTTACAACTGAAACACACAACAAATGAAGTCATGCAAGTCGCTCATCTTTCAGTAATGATTGGATAAAAGAAACATCATTCTAGCTGTGAGATTCCTGTTGACTTTTATTATCCTTCTTGTGTAGTCATCAAGATTTTGGCTTGCCTCAATCATTTTAAATAAATCTGAAAAAAACAAGATCTCTTTATCAATTTATTCCCTACCCCCCTCCCCATGAGGCGACACGCCCCCATGTGCATGATCGTTTGTCTTGACAGACACACTCGACAACAAGAGACCATGGCTCACTCCCTCTTTCAACACAAAAGTTCTCAACTTGATCATGCCTTCCGACCCCAAACCATTCATAAAGGGGGTCACAAGTTCATACTATAGACTGCTTGCCCATCTATCGGTAGACAGACAAGCCGTCGCCAGTATGAATACCAGCATCGTGCTTCAAGGAGACAATCTAAATTCGTTGATCGAATTCATTATTAAACATGAAGATATTTGACGATAAAAGTACGACAATGAAAATGAAGATGATCAACGAAAACATCGATCACCTGAAATAAATCAATGAAACAAATCTGTGATGTGGGGACACAGACGGTAAACGTTGTTTGCGAGGGGGAAATACAAACGTCATGACGTCACGCCCAAACGAAAGATTTAGCGCCCTTTGGCACCAACACATACGGGTACACACATTCAGGAAACCTTCCAATCGCACACAACAGAAGAGAAAGACGACATGCATGTATGGTTACCATGAGGTACTGACTCAACACCTTTATTTACATTCAAATTTTGATACAACATATTCCACATTTGTTACTAAATTAGAGTAAGAACTTCTATATACGGTACGTACCGGTGTGTGTGACCTGATCGTTGTTACTGTTGCCTCAAAATAAGTTTGTACACATATCTACACTAACCACGGTTATACCTAACTCAGCTACACTAACCACGGTTAATACCTAACTCAACTAAACATGTGGAACAAACCACTGTCTGAACTGAGGAACACAACATGCACAGTGAATAACCTCATTAGTCTTGAGGAGCTGAAGGTCCTTAGTTAAAATTCTATACATAAAATCTTTCTGGGGTTTGATGCAAGGTGAGCTGACCCATGATTGCCTACCACACAAACTGACAAATGTGGAAGGTTGTACTGGTACAATACCTCAGTTAATCAGACCTTCTCAAGACAATGAAGAGGTTATCACCGTGATTCTAGGCAATATATCGTGGAAACTAAGCACATCGAGTGATCTGTGGATATGACATAACCGACAAGGAATTTGCATCGTGCATCAGAATTGATGACATTGTGTTTATCATTGTTATTTTTTTATCCATGTGTATCTTCATGATGTCAATTTTCATCTAACACTGAGATGTCGACTTCCAGACAGAAGGGATGACGAGCGACTAAAATGTGTCGGGTTGATAAAACATCCTGGTGAACAGCTTCCTCCTGTTTAAATCCTGCACGAACTTGGCAACTGAAGTCTGTCTACTAGCAATCACGTCACTGAGGGACTGCTACATCACTTTATTCTGGAAACGACTGTCGCTGAAACTTAATCCTGGCCACCGTAGTTTGGTTCAGTTGAACTGCTTACTTCTGCAAAAGATGAGAAAAGTATAGTACAACATACAACCACAGGTAGATTGCACCCTCATCAGAATCCAGGTATCAGACAGAAAAGGAAACTTACTGATGGGAAGCTTTGTTTTAAAAGTCATCATTTCTCACCTGAACTCTGGGCCTGTTGGTTGTCAGCCGACTCTGAAATGAGAAGAATACCTTAATAATATAGTCACCTACATGTACTGAGTTTATTTGTCAACAGGAAGTAATCTTGCCTTTGTTTTACCTGGGATAGGACAGGTGTGACAGGACAGGAATTCAATTTTTGCCCCCTATTCACTGCAGTTCAGTTGTATACCGGTAATAAGTATGAAGTGTTTTAAGAGGAGACCACAACCAGACACACCACATGTAGAGTAGTTGGTTCTAACCTTGTTGAATCGTAGCCACAAGGTCCTGCACCGCTGCTGACAGCTCTGGCGAGCAGGACTGAATCTCAATTCCACTTGACACCACATTGGTTGCACCACCTGAAACTTGTGTACAAGACGCTGATTGGTCAGTTTGAATTGAGGTGGCTGCTGATTGGTCGGTTGTGCGTAACTCCACGTCAACACGATGCAACGCGCATTCACATTCCATATCCCAGAATGCCTTGTCTAAGATACGTTGGAATGGGGACGGGGGTGTTCTATCAGTGTCAGTGTCATCAGATTCCTGCGGCATGCATAAAGCTCGACTCTCAAGGTCACCCTGACCTGATGACAAACTACAACCTTGACCTTGACCATCAGTCAAGGTCAAAGCCCAAGGTGTGAATGCAGGTTTGTCTGATTTCACCAAAACGTCCCCCGCAGATGATTTTGTCAACATTTCAGGGTGAAAGATCCCGACCACTTCCAAAAGTTTTTGTGGATCTCGCACAAGCATGTCTAAATATCCAGCTGTATCAAAGTCCACACCAGGGAATTGAGTAGGAAGTAGCGCGGGCAGGTTAGTCGGGGCATCAAAGCCATAACCGGAGGTTGACTGGGCCGAGTTCATGACCACTGAGACAAAGAGCATGATTTTAAGGACAGGCATAAACATCCGGGCTGCAACGGAAGGAGGAAAGATGAGAACCGGTTCTAAAGCCCCGGTTCCACTATAGCAGTTTCTGCCACGGTTTGTGGAAAGCAGTGTGGTTTTCAAAGGTTTTGTATAATCCTTCAACGGTTTAAAAATACTTGGCGTGTTAATTATCTGCTTGCCGCAAACCACGGCAGAATCTGATGTTGTGGAAACAGGCCTTTAGGATTCACAACCAAATCTGACAAGATCAGACCCTCAACATTTCAGGTCGAGATAGAATTAGCATATTAACTGTATAGATCACAGATGACGAGCAGGATTCATGTACCAATAGTGTTTTTCTTGTCAAACTCAAACGTAAACTAAACAAAGTCACATAGTGAACAACTGGTACTCCGAGAGTCCACTGGGACAGAGGATCTCAGTGTCTGTTAGTTGGTTCGTTGGCATTTTGTTATCAACAATTGATACCATCTTCAGTCACATTCTCAACACTTTCTTTTACAGTCAACCATGACAACATCAAGAAGCCAAGCTTTACTCAATGCTAGGATACTTTACATTAAACGAGAGGTAAAACCAAAGAGACATCAACTAATTTTGAGTGAGGGAAGAATTAAGTGCATGCCATGTTTTCGGTGTGAAACGTAACACAATAAGGTTTTGTTGCATATTGAAATCATTGTGTGGCATATGTGTTCAGTTAAATAAAGGGCAAGTTAAGAACTCAAAAGTACAAGCACATGTATTCTAGGTGATCATGAAGATACAAATCCAGACGAAATCCTGCCAAGTGCTGCCAGCAGAGACTTGTGCGGAGGACCCAAATTAACGACATCAAACATCACCCAATCTGTCACACCATCCAGAATAAGTAGCCAGGCCCAGTCGTCATAGACCAACAAGACACACGCTTAAGATCAAGAGGTGAATTTTGAGTGGAAGATACAACGGCCGCAGGGGAAATTCTCCGTCGCCTTTTTGCTCAATTTCAGTTTGTGCTATGAAAGCAGACCTAAATCAGTAAACACTGATGTAGGACAAACTGACTTCTGATCTTGATAAGATCACATAGGATGGGAAAGAAAAGAGCATCATGGATAAGACACAGATAAAGCACAGTAGGTAGGAGGCTCTCAACTCTAGTCACAAGTCACAACTTCGAGAAAACATACATGCAGAACCAAAGCACACCTCCTGAAAATCTGCAACAGATACTTCAACAAGATGTGATAATCAGAGAACTCGTGTTGAATTGAGAAAAGAGAGGACACATCTTAGCCAAGCAAAACAAAGATTGTGACCAGACCATATCAAAACCACTGGAACATGTAACGGACAAGTCGCGTGCCAGCATGCAGCTGCTACAACAACTATGTGATGTGTTGTGAAAACTACCCCTGTACATCACCTGGTTAGTTCCAAGTCAGATTTTGTTTATAATTAAATGGGAAGTGGTCAGGAATCATTGGGTATACATGGTGAGGACCTACTGTTAAGTACATGCATTTACATCTTACTAGGCACTTTCATAGCTTCAAATTCAGAGATGCTGCTCCCAGTGAGCCATGCCAGTTCACATCAAATGTGAAAAGTGATTTCTCATAGCTTTCATCGGTTCTGTCATCATTACTATTTGTAATACAAGTGAAGGACAGGTAAAGGTGGGACGGGAACACATATTATGTGCACTGGTCAGCATTCAGAGGGAGAATAATGTACTCTTGAAACCACCAACGGATAAAGCATTGGAGTTTGAACTCTGAGCAATGTCAGAAGACGATGGCTGAAGGTAAGCTACCAAAGTACATCCTTCTCCCCACGAATACCTCACAACCACATCATGTTTATTTCATAATCAGTATCTACCTGCCAACGGTGCTCCTCCACCAGCCGCTGCCTCTGGTTGCTGTTGTTGTTGTTGCAAATCGTCTTGTACGTCCTGACCTTGACCTATGACCTCTGGGACATCGATTTCATTTGGAATGGTCAGCGGTTCGTGTTCCGAGATGTCAGCAGCTTTGGCGAATTCAACACCCTGCAACGAGGAACATCAAAATTTGGTCAATATACTGGTACAACATAACGATAGGGGAGAACTACTCAGTTCGTAGACCTACCTGTGAGAAGATCTGCTGGAATTCTCGAACAGCAGGGAGAGAACTGAATTGTGCTTTGAACTGGCGTCTACAGGAATAAGCTTCCTCTGTACTATAGTCCATGGCCGTCCATTCACAGCTTCTCGTTGCGTCGTCTCTGAAGAAAACAGATGAATGAAGTTATTATCAAGTGTCCGTGACCAACGGCGCCCCATGAAAGTGTCAAAGTCGCTCACAACAGCTTAAAGATGATGACAAACGGATCTGAAATTCACAACTTACGGTATTAACTTTGTCTCTTTAGCAATGTGATGATTACATAAACTTGTGCCATCTGCCGAGTCCATTTCAATCCTGGCGCCGTAGACCTCCTCATCATAGAACACAACCAGGTCGCCGAGGCCGATTTTCTGAAGAAAGAGTAGCTTACAAGGTCAGAAGGACAGTGATGCTAAAATGTGACCTACTCTAAGCAAAATCTGCAGAAACGTACATTTCAGTTTGCAGGTCACAAATGCACTACTCTTGTGCATTATCATAGTAGTCTTCCACTCGGTGGTTGACTTGCTTGAACGAAATCATGGCCAAAGTTGCATTCTATCTACTCTTTATCATTTTTCTGTCACCCTTACCTTCCACTTATTCCCTTCCTTACAAAACAACGTCGCCTTCTTCTCAAACAGTATCTCCTCCTCATTATCATCTTCATCGTCATCAACATCTTCATAATCATCATCATCTTCATATTCCTCGTCGTTCTCTCCCTGCACGTCCTCGACCTTCTCCTCTCCCACTTCCTCCACCGACGTCGGGATGTTCTCTCGTTCATCTGAAGAAGAAATATCAAAATGACTGGCCCATGTCCTCAATTCACGCAGATAGTATCACCTCCCATCACCAGGGGGTGGTGACAACATGTACTGTTACCTTGTCAATGAACACAAGACAGGGTTCTTTCTTACATGTCTTACATGTTATTCTTACTTCATAACACTGTAAAATAAAATGATTTGGGAACAGCCCAACATCTGTTAGCTGCCTGGTAACCAGGCCATGACCTTCCAAGCACTGTGAGTTGCCCAGCTACCATGCCCTAGTCAGCAGCCATAGCCATGTCATGCCGCCCAGCAACTGTGAGGTGCCCGGCAGCCATGACCTGCCAGGCAAGCCGCCCAGTAACCATGCCATGACCTGCCAGCAGCCATGCCATGACCTCCCAGCAGTCACGCCATGACCTCCCAGCAGCCATGCCGCACCCCACAACCTTGAGTCGCCCAGCAGCCATTACTCGCCAGGCCAACACAAGCTGCCTAGCAACCATGCCATGACCTGCCCTGCAACTGTGAGCAGGCCAACACATCGTAACTCCACTGAAGGCAGAATGATCGAAGCCACTCCAACAAGCCATCTTAATACAACAGCAAGCTACAAATTGTGAAGCATCTTGGATGATATTAAAACCACAGAATTACTGCTAAAATTAATAGCATTTGGTAAGCAGATAAATCTCACAAAGCACTCGCATTTTAAAATTCTCGTAGCCACAGGATGAAGGGTGTGAACACGTAAGGATCAAATCTACCAAGGACTTTTTACACTTTTCTGGGAAGGAAGCAGGCTGCGATGAGGGCGCAGAGTTACCATACAGGTATGGCATTGTAAATAGTGCTAAATCTTGATTCCCGCAACCAAACTGCCACCTCTCATCCAAATATGTGACCTGCTCCAGCAAAAGCAGGCGCTTGTCACAAGTGATCATCATTGGTCATCAGTTTACTCAACTATTATCACTGCTGTCCATTACTGTGTCAATCTGCAGTGACTACATTTCAGGTATTGTGTTGTAAGGCCGTTACACTTTGCTCGGTTGCGACAAGCCCCTACTTTTGCTGGAGCTGTCACATATAACATCGCCGATGGGAAACTGTACCGAATCAAAGTTTCCACTGGATGTACTGACGGACTAGGGTATATTACAGGAGAGATAAGCCCGTCCGACCAATCCAACCACAGGGAGCGAGACACATGAAGGTCCCAGCGGAACAACCAATGGAAAGAGTGAAAACATCAAGGAAAAAAATGCCCTGCTAATCTTTTGCAAGCGAAAGAAAGAGTCAAAGTGCCCTACCGTCAAGTACTGGGGGCATATGTGTGGCTTGGTCGGTCAATAACTTAGCGAGTAAAGTCGACCGGGCGGCTAGAAGAGAAGTGAAAATAATTGGAGGATGGATGACCGGCTTGATGTCGGAAGACGCCAAGACCTTCACTCGTGTTTCCAGATTTAGAGTAGGAAAACCTGCCCTCTTTATTCCATTCCTCTTACCCGAGTTGACACCTGCTTCGATTTTCTCAATTCACCTGATAGGGACCAAATTTTATATTGCTTAGTGGATAAATGTACCTTATTTCCCAGGTACATTGATCAGAAGTATGACAGCTTTAGACACACCGGCACCAGCTGTGAGCCGTCGTGTCCATAACTGCCACCCAAGGAGTTGACGTCTGAACTTACGAACCTGTTTTGGCGTCCTCTTTCACTGTTTCATCAGATGACACTGGTACATTCCCAAATAACTTCTTTGATACGCCAGCGAAACCGAATTGCCGGGTCTCACCTAAAAACAATAGTAACTCTCAGTAAGTCTGCTTTCACACTCCATGGCAGTGCTCAGAGAGGCATGTTGACACAACAGATCAGATCAAAATCCAATTTAACAACTTGAAAATATCACCAGGTAACAAGTTCTACACGGAACGACACCAAGAAATTGTGGGGTTCAAAACATCTGTGTTTTCTCAAATGGTATGTGTTGTTGATTGTTCACTCTGGCAGCAAAACAGATGGAATTGACTTGGTGTACCCACCTTGTTTCCCAAACGCAAACCCTGGCGACTTGTTGGCTATATCCGCAAATGACAATCCTTGATTCGGTGCTCCAAAACCAGAAGTGCTAGCTTCAGATGGACCTGTCGACTTCCTGGCCACATCAGCAAATGATAAGCTCTGATTCCCAGCTCCAAAACCCGAACTGGTGGGCTCGGATGACCCTGACGACTTCCTGGCCATATCAGCGAATGACATGCCCTGATTCCCAGCTCCAAAACCCAAACTGGTGGGCTCGGATGACCCCGACGGCTTGCTGGCCACATCAGCAAATGATGGACTAGCAGTTTTGGTCTCTTCACTCTCCTCAGCTGCTGAAATAAAGAACACATGTAACGTCTTACTTTGCACAGGAACTTTAAGGAAGAGGGAGTCTGTGGACCTCCTCCATTTGGTCCTTTCCTACTCCAACATTTTTATCAAACTACTCAAGTTGGACAGCACAGTGAACTGGAAACACGTGAGGCTGGAAGACAGATCCTTGTGAGGGTCACAACAACCCCAGTACAGAGCCGCAACAACCAAGCAACGGTCTTCAAACCGAGTACTCACCTGCTGGTTCAGAGCTCACAGCATCCTTTAGATTTTGCTGGCATTCATCGAATACTTCTTTGAACTGCTTAGCTAAGTTGGAATTCTGTGGAAACAAAGGAAGGAAGCCATTCAGTTTTGACAAGTAACAAGATCGCAGTATCTAATGACAAGAAAGCTCACGTTAGATGAGACACTCTCGACATGCGAACACTTCATCAAAGAGATGGCAAACTGACGAACTGCAACTGAGCCTCAACTGAGGGGGGTCACTGAGACTGCGCCTCAGCCTCACCTGAGGGGAGGGGGGTCAGAACTCAACCAAATGTTTCACCCACCTTGAATTTGACAGCTAACTGCTCGTTTGATGCCTGGTTGGTGGCGTAATCGACGGCAAACCAGCACCAGGCTGTCTCTGATGTCTTCATCTTGGTCAGCTCCATGGTGGGTGTGATCAAATGATTGCAGGCCAGTTTGTAGACCTGCTCTCGGCGCATTAAGAACCGGTATTGAACTGAAAACACAACAGTCCTTATGAACAACTGGCAAAGAGCCTGGAATTAATCCTCGGAACCAAACAAGCACCTCTGATAGACACAGAAACTTGTCTCGGTTGGTGGTACTAGGCCCTAAAGACTTGTCATTTACATGAATCTACACGCTACGAAGACTCACCTTGTGTTTTGTGTTTCAATATCGTCATCTCACCAACACCCCTCTCCTTCCATTGTCTTGCATCCGTATCGTACCGGTAGAGTTTGGCTCGGTGGGAGAACACGGGCTCCTCATCTTCTGTACCTGGTGGGATAAAAAGTAATGGGATGAAAGAATGGCTGCTTTACACAGGTGTCTCGATGTTCTTCACACGACTACCCTATTGATCACATTACCACCCCACCAATCACGCCACCGGCTACATGACTACTCCACTGACTACATGAACACCACCGACTACAGGACTATGCCACCGACTACAGGACTACTCTACTGACTACATGACTATTCCACTGAGTACTCCGACTACATGACTACTCCACCGACTATATGACTACTCCACCGACTACCTGACTACGCCACCGACTACCTGACTACTCCATCGACTATCTGACTACTCCCAGCAAACACGACTACTCCATCGACGAAATTTTTACCCATCAATCACATCACAAGCCCACCAGAATGAGACCATTAATAGAAAGATTATGAACTTAGGGAACTAAAATGACTTCACCTGTTTTCACTTCCACTAGTTCAGGAAGTGGTATAATAGCATCATAGTGGACATCATCTCCCTGGACTACTTCTCCATCATCACCATCAGTGTCACCCGACTTTGGTGTTTTTGAGAATAACGTGGTGCCCGCTCCGGCCCAACCAAATGTCTTGCTATCTTGACTTCCAAAGCCAAAATCAGAGGTCTTGTTGGCGACATCGGCAAAGGACATTCCCTGACCTGACATGGCAAAACCAGGCATGGGCGATTCTGTGCTGGACGTGGTGGTCTTTGACGTTGACTCCGAGACTTGAGACATGGACGTCTTTTTGCTTTCTGTCTTGGCTTTCGTCTTAGAATCTAGAAAGATACGAGCAGTCACTTCATCACAGGTGGCGCTAGCAACTGAAAACCTACTGATTTTGAATCAGATGTTGATGTTTAGTATATTTTACATGCAATACATGACAGAGTTAGATTTGCAGGCCAACCAAATGACATGACGTAATGAACACATCAAAATGCCTACATGTATCAGGCAGCGGCCTCTAAAGCCCCTTTAACATGAAGTAATCTACACCTCGTTCCTTTGGGCATCACTTTTCTTACCTTCTTTATACATAAGATCACAGTTCTCGACACACCCTCGGCACCCTGGACAATCTGGTTTGTTCTCATACAGGTAGAAACATCGCGGCAGTTGATATTTCTCGGCTTTTGCAACTTGTTCAGGCGTCGGCTCCTCCACGTAAGTGACTTCAATGTCGCCGTCATCTAGGACAGAAAAAAGAACATATTAGAATACAGCATTTACAATGTGCAAGATACCAGTACTTGCATTATAGGTTCTTCGCTGACGTCACAATGGTCACGTGACTGCAAAGAATCGGCCATGTTGTCCGTCAAATGGCCGGCGATGAGGCCAAAACTATCACGTCATGACATTTCAACGTCACGATCTGTGTGTAGATGCTGCGTTCATGCCGTGATGTCACTTGACATTTTGACGGCCATTATGGCGGCATCGTGTCGCCATGGAAATGTGATGTCAGGTGAAGAAGCTCTACATGTACTTACATCCAGCATCATCACCATGGCATGATACCCGTTCTGTCGATCTATGTGATGGACTGGTCCCAGTTTCAGTCGTGATAAATCTACCTCCGAATGAAAAGTTCGATTTTGGCGTTTGTTCTGGTGACGTGAAGCTAAATCCGGCTGGCATTTTTGTATCCTTGATTGAATTATCGTCAACTTTGAATGAAAAGTTACTGGCAGCCGACGTGTTTGAAGCAGCAGACGTGTTTCCTGCAGCAGCAGACGTATCAGCCGCAGCAGTAGACTTATCAGCTGCTGCTTCGTCAGCACCCTGAGCACCGGATTTTTGAGGAGACTTAAATCCTTTCATTTTCTCGTTCGATTCATTGAATACTCGAGCAAAGTCATCGGCAGTTTCTTTTGTTTTGAAACGGACACAGAACTGTTCTGCCTTTGCATCTCCTTCTGTGAAGTCCATTGCAAACCACAGATGGGCTTTTCCACCGGCTTTTTCCATTGGCGTGAGTTTGAGATCACCGGTTATGTTGTGATTACAGCACAGTTTTAAAACCTGTTCCCGCCTCATTATGACGCGTATTCTACCGCTTTGTTTGTGTTTGAGAATGGAGATGTTACCAAGGCCTCGTTCTTTCCACTCTCCGTCCTTCCACCGATACAACTTTGCACGGTGTGTGAACAGCGTTTCCTCGTCCTCCTGACCTGTTTTAACCTCGACCTTCTCCGGTAACGGAATAATCGGCTCAAACTGTATATGAGAATCATCTTCATCTGTGTGGTAGTGATCATCTGGAGACTTGGGCGATTTGATATACGACATACTTGTACTAGCGGCCGTCGGCGTCACCCCAGTAAACACAAAAGTCTTAGTTGTGCCGAACTTGAATTCAGGTGTTGTTGGTTCAGGTTGAGCAGATTTGGGGGTTGATATTGAGTCCGATGTGCTACCAAACTTGAAACCTTTGGCAGTTGCTGAGAAATTAAACCCAGTATTTGGACTCGTTCCTGATTTTGGCGTACTCGTTTGTCCAAATTTGAATCCTCCACTGGCGCTTTCCTCCTTTTCTTTTGACTTTGGAGTTGAACCAAACGCAAAAACCGGGGATTCTGACTTCAAAGAGAACCCACTGGCACCGGCGCTCATCCATGTTGGAGTTGAAGATACTGACTCAGTGCCTGGTTTAGGGGTGGTACAGGCGGCACATTTGGTCACGCTGGCGGCATTTCGGACCATGCAAACCTTACACTCCCATTCCCCCTCTTTCATTCGGAATTTTTCCAAAGGATCTTTGCTCTCTGCAGCAGCTGATGTCAATGACACAGTGGATTCTTTTGGTGACGTTTTAGACCCCAACGTGAACCCTGCTGGCTGTGTAGTACCATCTTCTTTCTCTTTTGATTTTGGAGCTGAACCAAATGTAAGTCCTGGAGAATCTGTCTTCATAGAGAACCCACTGGCACCAGCGCCACTCATCCACGCTGGAGTTGTCAACACTGGTTCAGTCCCTGGTTTCGGGGCGGTACAGGCCGCACATTTGGTCAAACTGGCACCATTCCTGATCATGCATACCTTACACTCCCATTCCCCCTCTTTCATTCGGAATTTTTCCAAAGGATCTTTGCCCTCCGCAGCAGCTGATGTTGACGACACAGCAGATTCTTTTGGTGAAGTTTTAGAACCCAACGTGAATGCTGGCTGAGCAGCTGCAGCTTGTTCTGTAGTAGAGGGGGTCTTGGAACCAAATGTGAATCCAGTAGACTGGGGAGACGGAGCAGGGGCCGGCTTTGACCCAAAACTGAATCCGCTAAGCTGAGTTGAAGTGGCTGTGTTTGTTTTGGAACCAAAAACGAATCCACCAGGTTGCGTTGCTGCTGCTGTTTCAGGTTTTGTGGTGGTGTCTGGTTTGGCCCCGAAAGAAAATCCACCCCCTGATTTTCCACTTTCCGTAGCAGGAGAAGTTTTTGTCCCGAAGGCAAAGCCTCCAGTTCCACCGAATGAGAATCCACTGGCACCTTTAGGATCAGATGAACTGCTGACTGAGTGAGGAGACTCCTTCACCTCTGTCGGCTTATCTGCAGTCGGTTGAGTTTGACTACCGAACATAAACCCAGGAGATGAAGTCCCTCCAAACTTAAAACCACCAGTAGCACTAGCATTGAACATAGTCACTTTCGGCTCGACTTTTGTTCCAGGTTTTGGTGTTTCACACGCAGCACATTTTGTTTTCTCGGGCAGGTTGGATACAAGACAGACCTCGCATGTCCAGCTTCCCTCCGGCGGTCGAAGCTTAGCTAATGCATCCGTTTCCGGCTTCGCCTTGTCTTTGACACTCAAATCCTGCGGCTCTTCTTCAGACTTCGACAGCGCAGCCATTTCCTTTAGACATCTTTCAAACACGTCCTTGAACTGAACGGCCAAATCCTGTGTTTTGAATCTCGCCGCGAACCTTTCCACCTGGTGTTCCTCCTCGGAGAAGTCATTCGCAGACCAGCACCATGCGTTATTCGACGAGTTCATTTTCACCAATTTCATATCAGGCGAGAGGGAATGATTAGCACAGACCTTCAACACCTGTTCCCGTCGCATCAAAATACGACTCTTGCCCGTCTTCGTGTTCCGTAAAATCTTCATCTCACCAATGCCACGTTCTTTCCACTGTTTGGATTCCACGTCGTAACGGAAAAGCTTGGCACGTTCCCCGAACACTTTTTCTTCCTCCTCCTCACCAGACTGGACCTCGACCAACTGTGGCAGCTGGATTATCGGCTGGTAATCAACCGTCGGGACATATCCTTCTGGATGACTTTCATCAGCTGATTTATCATGAAGTTTCTCTGGACTCTTAACCTCAGCTGTCTTGACAGGGGGCGACCCAAACGACGGGGTAGAGGTTGCCTTCTTAGCAAGATCAGCAAATGAGGCCATGCTCCCGCTACCACTGAACAGAGATGGTTTATCTTTCTCTTTAGTATCATCATCTGCCGCTAATAAACTCGATAATGAACTTGGCTGAGAACCAAAACTAAACCCAGCAAAAGGTTTGGCATCAGTTTTGACAGCTGTGGTATCTGTTTTGCCTTTGGTAGCCTGGGTAGCGACAGGGGCTTCTTCCGTAGCAGGCTTCAATTTCGGGGGTGCCACAAAAGAAAACCCACCAAGGTTGGTTTTGCCATCAACAGTGCTGACAGGAACTGTATCTTTTGTTTCTTGATGCTTCGACGCCATTTCACTCAGAAGGCTGGAAGCCGGTGATCCAAAACTGATACTCGAGGCAGGGGACGCCTCCTTTTGTCCGAACATCGCAACAGGGGTGTTGGACCCGAATACGAATCCACTGCTCGGCTTGCTACTTGTGTTCTCTTTTACAACTCCAAATGACGAAGTACCAAACGTGAAGCTCGATCCTGAAGTTGATGTCACGGTCACCGGTGATTTCTCCTGCAAAGGTTTTGTTTCCGTTAGACAGACAGGAACCTGAGCGGCAGAGATTTCTTCACACGCCTCAGCGAGTTGAACTGCCTCTAAGAACTTCTCCTTGAACTCTCTCGCCATCTCCTCTGTCTTGAACTTCAAAGCAAATTGTTCGTTTTTCATCTCTTGCTCTGCAAAGTCCACAGCAAACCAGACGAACGCCAGCTTTGAATTTGCTCCAGCCATTGGCGCTAGAGTCATCCCCGGCTGGATGAAATGATTGGCACAGATCTTCAGAACTTGTTCTCGACGCATCAAGAATCGGACCTTCCCTGTTGCTTCATTCAGGAGAATCTTAACCGGTCCTGTGCCACGCTCTTTCCATTGCTGCTCAGTGTACCGGTATAATCGTGCGCGGTCATTCTGAAACAGGACTTTTTCACCCTCTTCACCTGTTTTCTGGACGACTTCATCTGGCAGCGGCATGATTGGTTCAAAGTGCGGCTCAGGATAACT
>NMRB01002058.1:102126-129708 GCA_002633025.1 Notospermus geniculatus | reverse complement strand
AAAATGCACTGCAGTCTACACGTCATGTATAACCCAACTTAGCTCAACAGTTGTGGTACTTCATTCAACCAAACTTGACATCAAGCGCACACTTCTAGAAGCTCAAGTTTAGTTGAATAGACTTTTAGGGTCGTATGCACCAAACGAAGATAATCTTCAACTAGGGTTGAGCCAAAACTTTTCAATTGTTCATGTTTGCTAGGGCATGATCTGACAATGGAAAAGTTGTGGCTAAACCTGAGTTCAAGATTATCTTTGCTTAGGGTCCAATATCATACATGTACTTACTTCCAGTCTTGCAGCATTCCGCCGGAAGAATGCCTTGCAAGATTCACATGTGATTGCATTGAAGTTGTATCCATGGGCCTTGTCTCCACAAACGCCACATAAAAGGTCACCGGTTTCCGCACCAGAGGGTTTCACCCGACGTTTTCGTCGCTCCTTTTTGCCCTGCAAGAGAAAAGGAATAGTTTCTGTTAGGTTACAATCATATGCAGAAGCTGGACTCGGGTCAGTCTCACTACACCTGTCTGTTGAGATATCATGACTTCTTCATCCTACTAAAATTTGACAAGAGTTTGTTTGTTTGTGTGTTTGTTTGTTTGTTTGTTTGTTCGCGATTTTCTCCGAGACTAATGAACGGATNGCCTGGGTGTAAATTCATCTCCCACTCATGGACTTGAAAAATCCTAACATTTGGCCCCTCGGAGTCGGAACGGGAGTGGGAGTCGGACCAGGGCCCAGTTTCACAAAGAATCTTAAGTCTAAAGTTTGACTTAAGTCATCATGTGACCAGGTTTCAGCAAATCAGATGGCTTCATTTCAGACTTAAGTTTTTTCTTAGACTTAAGATTCTTTGTGCAACTGGGCCCAGATCTTAACCTCACTAATTACCTCCACCAAGCGCTCCTAATGACGCATGAATTTAGCAGTTCCGCCACTAAACGGGTATTGCCTATGCTTATGCAGACGGGCCTGGGAAGTGTCCTTACGAAGCCCGAATTTTGATATAAAATAACAATGCTGTTCAGGCCTATTGACGTCATGACGTCACCGAGATTGCCGTCGCGTCATCCGTGACGTCGGCAACGTCATGTGCGGCGGAATGACGTCATTAGGCCACTCGAACGGGTATGACGTCATTAGGGAGGTTCAGATAAGTTCCGAGTCTCGACTCTGACTCCAGAGGATTCCGTTTGGGGGGGGGGGACTACGACATCAAATGCAACGGGGTTTTCCAAAGCAATGGTGTTTACCTCATTCACGAATAGAACCCGTCTGGGTGGTTAATTTATCTCCGACTTGAAAAACCCGAATTTTAGCACCTTGGAGTCGGAGTCGGAGCGGGAGTGGGAGTCGTACCAGATCTTAACCTCGCTATTACGTGCCCCAAGCGCTGCAAATGACGTGGTGATGCGTGCGTCTCGCATGAATTTAGCAGTTCCCCCAAACGGGTATTGCCTAGTTTGACAAATTCCAGACAAAATATCACAGCAGTAATAGGACCATATGGCCTCAAAATGGACACAGTTCAAATACCCAAACTTCAAACAGAATATGAACTCAGACATGTCGGAGTAGAGTACTGACCAGCAGCCACATTTGTCACCCCGACCTAAACTTACAGGAGGATCAAAGCCATTAAATTCCAAAAGTGGACCAGATTCATACGGCCAGAAATCATGAAACTCCTCAATATCGTAATCCATGTTTGACCTAGACTTGTAGTCAGAAAGACATGTCACAATATTCCAATATTAAGAATTGTATTATCCAGGTCAATATGAAAAGGAAGGCATCAAATCGCAGTCAATGATCCCCAAGACAGAGAAGGATACCAAGAATACACAGACTTGTCACTTGTCACTTTGAACAAGGCAAAGAGCATCGAAAACTTAATTGTCTCACTCCACCAAAGGAATCTGGATTCACCAAATTATGCAAGGGTACTGTGGTACTTTTCAACGTTTCTTTCTAGACAATGCTCGTGCACCAAATGAGAGGAGTATGACCAGAGATTGTAGACTCGTCTGCCAGTCTTGAATTGAGACTGAGTGTACAACCCGAGAATTCCGACTAATGTTCTAGTCTGTTCCAGATTGTTATCCAACATGTCCTAATTCTTGAACAAGAATTTCTTATCGTTCAAAATGTCATCAACCTGGTATAATGTCTAACATGTAACGACAAGTAGGCCTCTTGAATTACCCTTATCAGATGAGAGAAAGTTAGGCAAATTGACACCGTTTCATTCCACCAAATCTAATAATCTATCATAAAGAATGTATCACTTGTCATTATTGGGTTAGATTAATAGGTGCATATCTATTGATGAATAATCAGGCCAACCACGGGTAGAAAAACCTTCAAGTTCACGGACCTGTTGACTGTCAATTTGGTTGAACATCCGATTTGTAGTTGCACCTGTTGACCTGACAGGCGACCGAAATCTGAATCATTTTAATAGATTTCTACGGCAGCAACAACTAATCCACGGCGGCCAAATATTCCCGATAACTGACTGCCATAACTACACAAATAGCCTAAGCACCATGACAATTCCTCCATGAAAAACAACCAATGTGTTTGGCAGAGACAAACGACCGTCACAAAAAGCCATTGCTTCCGTCCCTTCCAATGAATCTCTGGTGGAAAAGTAAATCACCAGGACAGCGCAATTCAGGAGAAATACGATTGAAGCTTGTACTGAAGGAAAGTTAGCATTTTAGAACCACCCACTTGCAAGGCCAGGCATTCTGTACGTTCCTTTTTTATATAATCCTCTTTAAAGCATGTAAACAGACAACTTTTTTAATGAAACCTTACACATACTATGAATACTCAATTATCGAGTATCAGTGCAGCTGGCAAAGATTGTGTCAATTCATTCCGAGGCAAAGGGCACAGTAAGGAGATTCGTTCATGATATTCATTTCACCAGGAAGGTCACCGTGTCAATTTCATCATCAGGATTCAGTTCAGTCAGTACAAAGCAGAATCGATAAAAGTCATGAATTAGGAATGAATCTAGTCAACAGAATGTAGAACAATGAGTCAAGATGGAACAGAGAAAATACTAAAGTTTACAAAACTCAATGATTAGGCCTACCCGCCTGAACAACCTGGCTTCAGAAATCTACCGGTAAACACTACTAATTCAGCAAGAAAACAATGATCCACAAATCCAATAAGAAGCATCCTCCGAGTCTAAATCTTGAGTATATCACAAAATATAGACCAATTCAATCCAGTAAATCTTGATTGTAATCATTCCCGAATATATCGCACAAGGCCAGAATTCCTCCAACACTCATCCTCAGAGCATCCATCATGAACCTGCCTCCGCTTCAACTCACAAACAGGATCTGCAACTTGCGTTAAAGTACAAACGACCTTTTGAGTCGCAGAGGTTGTTGTTATGGTAACAGAATCTTCACAAAGATAAAGCCATAAATCTGCTGAAGCCTAGGCGCAATTTCGCTTGTTCTAAAAGTCTGAACAGATGAAGAATTATGACAAATTTAATAATCAGTGTTACGTGAAGAAAGTTTACTGATTCAAGCTAATTTGATTCCGCTTTTTACAATTGCAGGAAGCCTTTTGGAGTTCACAGCAACGCCCACCACAAGGCACCGAGACAATGAGCGACTTCCACCCAGGAGGCTCGTATCTATAATTTCACTGCCCTTTTCGATAAGTATACAGCTGGAAGGAGGGATGAACCCTTACATGTTAGACAGCTAAAAAAAAGCAACCTTTATCACAAAGGTTCGGTGCGATCGACTGTAACGAAAGGAAGAGCCGCACTGGGATTTGAACCGGGGACCTTCGGTTCCTCTGTCTAACACCCTACCACCCTCAGCTAAGGTGAAGCGCACATTGACGGCAAATCTCAATGCGGTAGGGGTGTTTTAAAGTTGACCGACTCAACACTGCTGGACTCTTCATTCAGCTAGGTCAGTCAACTTTAAAAACACCCCTACCGCATTGAGATTGCCCGTAATTGTGCACCTAGCATAACAGGACATGTCCCGCCAGCTGGGCTAGAAGACATTCTACCAACTCAGCTAAAGTGACATGTACCGCTGGCTTGCCTAGAAGAAACGTGGTTATGTTTCTTTCCACAACTATACCTACCTCTTGATTGTCCTGTCCAGAGAACTTCGGGCCGAGGCTCTGTTTTATAGGTATTGTTGATTTCACGCCAGTTGCATTCAGTGGCACAGTGGGCATGCAAAGCTGCCCTGGACTTGCGCCCATTGGCCCTGGAGCCAGTGGCCCATCCATTGCATACCAACCCAGTCTGGAAAACACAAAGAAATACAATCGTATAAAGCTTGGGGTACGAAATGTACGAATGTTTGAACAACACCCTTCAGGGGAAACTGACACCATGAAAACAATAGACAGTAGGTTGATGTCTCCAAGTCTGTCTTCGCATCCTGAGGTAATTAGTTGTAATGTCTTCCCTTTTCTTACCAGTAAACTCGAAGTCGTATTTTTGGGAAAATGTAAGTTCATTCGTCAACTGTCTCACAAACAAAAGTTCACAGGCCTCTTGCAAACTCAACACGACAACAACCACTCCAACTCCGGGGCTGCCGGGGCCGCCCCGCCGCCGAAGACAGCTGGGGAATCATGCCCCAGGCCTATACCCCTCCTCACCATTAGCTGCATTCGGTTGCAGCATTCTGAAGAGTATCCGACCTGGGACACCACACCGTCGTTCTTACTGCTCCCTAGCCCTCCCTGCATCATCACACACAAAACCCTCATTCCCTTCATCCCTGCACACAAAATGCTCCCTCCTTCCGTCACTGCACACAAATGTTTGTGCACAGCGATGAAGGGACCGAGTGCCAGCAACCACTGATTACCCCAGGATGGTCCTCAGTGCAAAAACTGAAGATAAATGACACTATTCATCGTATCCATGACGTAGGCCGAGGCCTAGATGACGTTGTGACGTTGCGTGTTTTGCCCACCAGCTTTCTTCAGCNCACTGAACGGGTATTGCCTAGTTTATAGAAAATAAGGGGGAACCTAGAACAAATTGCAACAGAATTTCGTTTTGCTTTATATGCTTTAGTACACCCCTCCAAACATCACATAAAAAGTCCCTTCAAATCCGAAACCCCGAAGTGCCCATAATTGCTATTTATTTGAGATCCTACCTTAACTCCTATTACAATTTTTAGGGACTTCTATTACAAATTCAAGTGTGCATGTACTGCTAACTTTTTTCTCGTCCGTTTTAAACCCTATAAATGTATTACCAATAGATAGAAATATGGCACCTCTTAGTCTAATAGGCTTGCTTTGAACATTACATATGTTGTATATGTTGTCTCTGTGCGGTAGAAATGACATATTCCGTCATATTTTGCCCAAAATCAACAAATTTACCGTTTTTACAACAAATACGAGTTCAATGATGTACTAATCATGCCTATCTGACTAAGAGGTGCCATATTTCTATCTATTGGCAATACATTTTTAGGGTCTAAAATGAACGAGAAAAAAGTTAGCAGTACATGCACACTTGAATTTGTAATAGAAGTCCTTAAACATTGTAATAGGAGTTAGTGTAGGATCTCAAGTAAATACCGATTTTGGGCGCTTCGGGGGGTCAGATTTGAAGGGACTTTTTATGTGATGTTTGGAGGGGTATACTACACCATATAAAGCAAAAAGAAATTCTGTGGCCCCATGCATGAACAGGATAACCCACATTTGGTGAAATTGACAAAATTGACCCTACCACAGTATACTCTTTCTTATATGTAATTATCTCCCAAGGTTTGAAAATGTGGGTTATCCTATTCATGCATGGGGCCACAGAATTCTGTTGCAATTTGTTGTAGGTCAAATCATACTTTTCCCGGACTACAAGCCCGAGGAGCTTCGCCGAGGGTTTGGACTGAATTTTTACTCCACCCGAGCGGGTTTGGTGTCCCAACCAAGACCCGAAGCCGAGGGTTTAATTCCTTAAACATAAATGTATAATGCACTATCTAATATAAAAAGCGTGGACCGTGATGAAAACAACAAATGCCATCGCCTCCGGAAATGAAAATCAAGATGATGGTTGGTGCCTATGGCAAGAGCAGATCATGTCCAGTTATTCAAAAAATCTATATTTTTGCAACAAAACTTAGTTTTATTCTCATAAAACTTTTCTTCTGTGGATAAAATATGGATTTTTTGACAAAAACTAATATTGTCTCCCCCCCAAAAACTAGTTTTTGTCATAAAACTTATATTTTTACAATAAAACCTGGTTTTGTGCCAAAAACCCAAGTTTTTTACGATAAAATATTGGTTTTTCAATCATCAGCATAAGACTTAGTTTTTTGTTTAAAAATATTAGTTTTTCGGCAATAACTGGACAAATAGCCAAGAAACCTTTATTTGTGTGTAAAAACCTGGTTTTATACAAAAACTTAGTTTTTATTCAATAAAACCAGTATTTTTGTAAGTAGAAAATATAAGTTTCTTGAATAACTGGACAAATGGCGTGCAAGGGTAAGTTCCTGATAAAGACTTACTTCTTAAGGCATAAAACTTGGTTTTATTGAAAAAAACTTGTTTTTTTGACAGATAAACATCGGGCCGTATTTTAGAACGTTCCTTAACATAAAGGTCCACCTTAAATCTATTGTTCTCGATGGTTTTACAATAGACTTAAGGTCGACCTTAACGTTAAGGAACGTTCTAAAATACGACCCTTAGTTTTATGGAAAAACTGGACATTTTAGTGCGGAAACGTACATTTCTGTCGATAAAATGAATAAAAACAACTATTTTTTTGATAAAAACCTGTATTTTATGACGGGAAAAAAACTAAGTTTTCTTCTACAAAAGTAGGTTTTATGACGAAAACTAGTTTTTTTGGGAGAAATTATTTTGTTGTCAAAAAACCAATATTTTATCCACAAAAACTACTAGTAAGTTTTATGAGCATAAAGTTTTTAATTGCAAAAATATACGTTTTTTGAATAACTAGTTCGAAAGAAATATCGATAAAGGGCTGCGTTACAAAGTTCGTCATCGACTCGAGTTGGTTTCTTATCACTTTCGATCCTATTATGGTTCAATTCCGACGCCAAGAAAACGTGATTTAACACACACGCCAGTTCGCGTAACGATTTACACCTGCCGTACAGGATTGTGGGTGGACATGAAAAGTAGTCCTCAGCATCTGCAGAGAAAATGGCAGAATCGGAATTTAAGGTCTGCTTAGGTACTCCGTGATGTCACTACGGTAGTTTCGTCTTGGGTGAGGCAAACGGTATAATCTATTTTTGGACAGTGAACACATGTTTTTTGTTAACATTTTGGACCGGCTCTATCTCGCAGAGAATTCTGGCGAACTGAGTGATGAGAGAATTGATTAGCCAGCCACTTTACTAAATTTGCCTCCTGATCTTTGCATTTTAAAGATCATATGCAATGTGTGGGCTTTGCAGGGCATTTTACTGCGTTACCTATTGAAGCCTGCGCCACTTGAAGTAACTCTTTGCCACCCACATACAGTACTTAGAAGTACTAATTCACCTCTCAGTGACCAGTGACCTTCTTTGAAGCAAGTGCAGGAAATGCGCTATTTATCTCTCTGCAGGATTCATTGATAAGAATTGAATATATACAGGGTGTTATCTTAAAGCCGCACAGTATAGACAGCTAAATCACTTCCAGTTCGGCCGAATTTTAGTGCAACCTCGTTTACAGGCGTGCGTAATGTATAGAACCATAGAACCACACGTTATACCATTATCCTATATCGAGGTTCGGGGAATCCCCAGTGCTGCGTGTAGTCTTGCGCAGCCAGCCGTTTCGTTCCACAGTACTGCAATACGGATTCCCAGATTCGAAACAGCGCCGTGGGTGACCGAGATTATGCTCGCCGATTATAACCCATCGTTCTGGCTTTAAAATGGGATAACAGGGTGTATCAATGACAACACATCTTTTCCAGGGAGTATCAATAGAGGCTATGCACGTGACGTCATCAGCGAGGTGACGCCATGTTGGATGGAACGTTGTGACATGCTGACGAGTGCATCTGACCACGTGCTCCGTCCATTTTCCATCCAACACGTGGCGTCATACCCATTGATGACGTCATTTGATGACGTCAGTGCATAGCCTCTATAACAAGACAAGGAACATGGTGTTTGTTTCATGCACGGAACGTGTCGTTAGGATGTGAAGAGCTATTAGTAGGTTGTGCCTACTTTGTATTGTGCTGTAACTCATCATCTAGGATTCTTACCTTTGAGAGAAGAACTGTTCTTAATCTTCCACCTGTTATATAGAAACTTTGAGGACAAAAAAGCCGCAATTGGGAAGGCTTTGACAGATGATGGATTTCGGGCTGCCACGCATCGTAGGGGCGCCCACCCCATCACCCCTGAAAGGTTCATCATTGAGAAAATTGGTAGGTCCACACTAGGGTAACCTGACCTATTCTCGACCACATTTCACAGGCACACTGTTTAGTTTAAACATATTTTATTTCAGAACTGAAAAGGGATTAAACAAAAGTTTGATAACTTACAGAGTTCTCTCCCTGTATACAAATAAATTGAACAGAAAAGAAAATATGGATAAACTAACAAATAGATAAACAAATAGATACAGCAGGTGGCAAGGTGAATAGGGTGAGAAAGGGTGAGATGGGATGTCCCTTTGTCCGTTCATCATGTAGACTTCAATGCAATTGTAAATAAATAATGCCCGTAGTGGGTAGTATAATTAAACAAACCGATAAATCAGAATGACCGTATTATTAAATTATTCTTCAGTATGAGATAAAGGTACAAGTCGTTTGGTGCGGAGAATATATTTTTGAACACTTTTCATAATTGTTATGTTTTCTTGTGAAGTTAATAGAGGGTCACCCTGTAATAAGATGTTAACAGTAATGTCCGGAAGCCAAGCGAGTTCACGAAAAAGTGTATTTCTTTCTTCAATAAATTGAGGGCAATTCAAGAGATAATGAGCGGTGCCCTCGAAGGGGGCTCCGCATCTACAAGAGGGGTTTTCAATGAGATTACAAGAGAAGAGGTGACCATTAAGACAGCTGCTTCTATTACGAAGACGACACAGGTAAACTGAGGCCACCCGACTTCCAGAAGACAGCCAAAAATACGGTGGTTGATTGTCGTTGCTGAATAACTTCATAACCTTATTTTTAAACTGGGGAAAAGTGGATAATTCACGAACTGATATGTCTAAGTGATTCCAAAGCTCAATAGTTGCAGGGATAAAAGATTTCTTAGTTATATTGAGTCGAGTATTGGGAATTGTCGTATTGGGGTTACTTCTTAGATAGTATGGTTGTGTATCTGCGATAGTTATAGGTACTAAGTCAATAAGGTAATCAGGGGTCATTGCATGTTGGATTTTGTACATAAGAGAAGTTGCCCTGATTTGGCGTCTAGTTTCTAATGATTGCCATCCTGTCTCGGCGTATAATGAATTTCTAGAAGAATAAAGTGTTAGACCCGTGACAACCCTGGCAGCCTCAAGTTGTGTCTTTTCAAGCTTGTCGGCCTCTGCCTTAGTGCAGCCTCCCCAGACAACCGACCCATATTCAAGGATTGGTCGGACATAACTAATATAAAGTGTGTTTAATGTTGGCTGCTTAAGTATGAATTTAAGTTTGCGAAGGATATTTATTCTTTTAGCAGCCGAACTGATGATGTTATTAATGTGGTCTGACCATTTACATTTATTATTAAGAGTGACTCCAAGGTGCCTGTGCTGTTCGACAAAGGAAATAGGATTGCCTTGTAAGACTAGGTTTGGTGGAAGAGATAATGCTGATGGAGAGATAAACATGGCAGCAGTTTTTGAGACGTTAAATTTTACCAACCAATTGCTTGCCCAGTTATCTAAGTGGATCAAATCACTATTAATAACAGTTTCAAGCTCTTGTATATTATATGAGGAGTGAATCATACAGGTATCATCAGCGAAGATTCGAACACCGCTTATTATATTTTCATGTATATCATTAATAAAACAAGGAACAGAAGAGGCCCTAAAACAGAACCCTGAGGTACACCAGCATTAATTCTACAAAGGGATGAGGATGTGTTGTCCAGAACCACTCTTTGTTGTCTATTGGATATATAGTCAGAAAACCAACTCAGAAGCGACCCCTGAATCCCATATTGTTTCAATTTAAAGATCAGACCGTCATGCCACACACGATCAAAGGCTTTGCTAGCATCCAGGAATACAAGCTTCCTTTTGTCTAGGTTTGTGCAAATTGTATTGAACATTTCAATTAGTTGGTGCTCAGTGCTGTAATTTGGTCTGAAACCTGACTGGTATTTATAGATAAGGTTGTTGGAAGCTAAATAATCATACACCTGTTGAAAAACGACTCTTTCCATAAGTTTCCCAAGACAGCTTAATAAACTTATGGGTCGATAGTTGGCAACGTCATCTTTTGCCCCTTTCCCTTTGTAGACGGGAATGACATTGGCGACTTTCCATTCACGAGGGAAAGATCCAGTTCTCATAGACATTTTAAATAACAAGGTTAAAGGTTTAGAAGGTTAAAGGTTAAAGGTTTAGAGATGGTACACTGTTTACAAGCATCGTCACCCATTCTACACATACCCAACTCAATGCATTCACCGAACACTTATTTCGCTAAGCTGGGACGAGGTTGAACATGGAATTTTCACGTACTAAGAATAATTTATGCGGCATTGTCCAAACTATGCGAAGACGTACCGATTCTCGACATACTCTCACCTGTTCTCGACCGGACCTGTCCGTATTGTCGACCTATCACGCACCAGTTCTCGACCACTGCTATTTTGACTACCTATCCAAACCTGAGGTACTTTTGGGGTCGTTTTTCCCCCGACTGGTAATATAGGTACCACCATTCATAGGTAAGTCGTTTCCCGCATGAGGGCGCCATGCAATGACGTCATAAAATCGGCTGGCGGGAAAGGTCTGAACCAACGCACTAGCGTTGTTATTTCACCTTGGAGTGTGTGACTAGGTTGTTGTTTAGATTCAAGCAGGTTGTAAAACTAAGAAATAAGAAAGGAATGAGTACAATTTATATGAAATTCCCCATGAGATTTTATTATTTTGGAAAACAGAACCGATTGTTTGAGCCTGCACAGACAACCGACCTCACACTTAACACAGCGAATTTCCCCCCTGCTGAGTGTTTTGGCGTCATAAAAATCAATCAATTTAACATTAACAACAATGACATTAACAACAATAATTCTAACATTGAATAATAACGCTGCGCCAAGACAATGATCAAAGAGACCGCTCGTGTTTCTGCGCATCCATCATTCAGCACACGTCTAGACATCGTCTGTCTCACCTGAAGTTGGTGGCGATTCGTTATACATTGACCTACAGTGTCCTACCAAACTAGTAACAACCATGGGTGAAACAGTCATCGTGGGCAGCATGAATTGAATGATTGACGGGGTCATAAACACTAGTGGTGTGTGGTTGCTTTGATCTCTGCCTGAGTGACAAGGCTTTGATGTCAGTAGTGTGCACTACTTGTGGGGCAGTCTAGACATAGTAGCCCGATACATTTGGTGCAAACTTGTGAATTATCAAAGGCCAAGACTCATTTCGCCTTGTTACTCTGATATTAACCCTTTGGTGGTTGTACCCACAAGTGAATTATGAAAGGCCTAGACTCATTTCGCCTTGATGCTCTGATATTAACCCTTGGTGGTTGTACCCACAAGTGAATTATCAAAGGCCTATAGACTCATTTCGCCTTGTTGCTTTGATATTAACCCTTTGCAGGGTTTCCGCCAGGATTTTCAAGGGGGGGGGGAGAGAAAAAATTTGAAAAAAGTTTTTTTGAAATTTTTTTTTTTCAAAACTTTTTTTTTCAAAAGTGAATTATCAAAGGCCTAGACTCATTTCGCCTTGCTGCACAGGACTGACATTAACCCTTGGTGGTTGTACTCACAAGTGTAACAAACTACAGCACAGATTTGATGATACTACCTATTGTACTCACAAAAGGCAAAAATACAGCACAAATTTTTGAAATTGTACTACCAGATATTTTTAGGTGTACGAAGCCCTGCGCTCGCATATCACATATCGTATTCCTGTGCCAGTGCCAGTGCTTCCGTTAACGTTTGGTTCAGCAAGAACAGACTGCAGCTTTGAGACTGTCAAGAGCGTCTGGAGGAAGAAGACAGGTTTTCAACCCCTGGGCTTAGGCCTAATCAAGACACTTTTTGCAGTAGAAGTTTTTGTTTTTAGTGACTTTCATAGATCCCTCAGGCAGGCAGTCCTTGTGCATCCATTTCAGGCAGTAGTCACATTTTACCCAACTGCCAGGCGCATCACTTCCGCATAAAGAACACATGGCGTTGGCATCCTCGTCACTCTCTGCATCAGCTCCCTCCTTGGACCTTCTTAACGACACCACTGCATCAAATAACTTTATCCTGGATGTGAGCTTTTTCTTTGCCTCTTTTTCTTCCTTTGCTTTTCTCTTCTTTTCACTCTCCTCTTGCTTGTGCTTGAATACTTCATCTGAGGTTATGATGAAGTCGCCAATGAATTTCCGTTTATTTGGTTTGGCCAGTGGCGAGGAAGGAGCTGGTGTTGATGAGGATGAGGTTAAAGGCCCGGGAGAGTCCGCTCTTGCACTCAAAGGAGGACACTTCCCTGCCACTTTCTCCTTGAGTCCTTTCCACGTCAGATACAGTGGATCATCCTGGACGTCAAATTTCTCTTCATACCGCCGTTGGAATTTTGACAACACATTGGGTAAAAGTGACTTTTCAATTGCCTCTAAAGCTGCTGATGGTGGACATGGCCTGGTTGCAAAAATATTATAAATGAACAAAACTACTGCTCGATTACTCTAATAAGTATAGCTGCAATCAGTATAAAACATCAAGAGGAAGGCTGCTGGCTTACAAATCCAATGCAGATGTAACGTCAATGAGTATTTCGTATTCCGTGATAGGTGAACAATAGGGGAAACACAGAAATACGGCTAACACTGACTGATAATACACCCGCTAGCTGCAGTAAACTTACCGATTCCACTGATTCCTCTTCATCAGCCGGCTGGTCCATGGGTGTAGGCCAGGTTGGAAGAGTTGCCATCACTTGTTCAGCTTGATCGGCTTCCGTAGGTTCTTCTTGAAGTGCATCCGTGACGATCTCAGGGGTGGAAACCCCAACATCCTGAAGAAGGAGAAAAATACATACCAGTAGGTAAGTTAAAATGTGTGCCTGGCAATTTCGGTCAATAAATCTCTCATAAACGGTACTTACCAATGTAAGCAAAACGTCTCCCATATTGTCAGCGCCCATTCCGTCAGCGCCCATTTCCTCAATGACAGGTAAGACATTCTGAAAAGAAGGCGCACAAGTTTCCGCAATGAAGGTGGGCATTTTTTACCAATAAATGAATGGAAAGTCACAATTTTCGGCAAAATTTGAAAACAGCAATGACAGATGACTGATATTTACCATTGCTGACATAGCTTGTGGTGCGTTGTAAATTGTCCCAGGAATAAATGCCTCTGTGGGAATCCTACTTGGGTTGAAAGGGAGGATCCATGTAGCTTCAAATCCTGATTTGATATTGTCTCTCGTCATGGCCGCGACCCAGGCTTTCGAGAGAATCCTGCAGAAATTGGCATGACTGACGATGGACGCACTCTCAGCCATGACCCGTTCACATTCTTGGTTCCATGCTTCTTTTAATGAACGATATACGGACCTGAAACAAAGAAGGCCTAAGTCACCATTTTGAAACAGGTTTTAGATTATGTCACACACGACTTATTGTGAAAAAAAGTTTAGAAAGAAAAGATCAGACTGAATTCACCCACTGGCCTTACCGGTCAAGAGGTTGAAGCCAATTACTGGTATGGGCAGGAAGCTCCACGAATATTATGTTGTTTTCACGAGCTATATGCAGCAACTCTACGAACGCATGGCTGTCGTGGCCGTCAACGATAAGCACCTGCGGTCTGGCCGGACCTATATTTCGAAGTCATACCTCCGTAAACCAGAGTTTGCAAATGCCCTGCAAAACAATGATATAAAAAGAAAATATCATACTCTTTGTCACCCCCTCCAACCCCCCATTGCGGTGTGGGAAATACGTTTTTACTTATTAAAAGGGAAATTTACTTCGCGTCTAAAATTCCCCCTGCAAGAAATAAACTCTAAAAAGTCAAATGACCCAACTTTCTCAACCGTTGTTACACACGAAAGATATTTTTGTTCGGCATACATTGGAGGAATCAGTATATATTTCCTCCAAGGAGCTACTGTACCTGTTTTGTCCATCCAGAGTCGCTCACCGACCATGTTGTCCCTTTTGGCGCCAATTCCGTATCAAAACCACGTAAGACCCGTTCGGTTTTTCCACGTGCGATGCAGTGGGGTGGCAGAGGTTCCCCAGCTGCATTACAGCACCCGATTATGGTAATTGTTTCTCTATTACCACTAGTTCTTGCGTGGAGATATTTGGTGTCTTTCCTGGAAATAAGATTTCCAGGAAATTGACTTTTTTTTTCTTAATTGATTCTGGAAATTGACTTTTTATTTATCATAATATTGTGTGTCAATTTTTTCTCTTGCCTTCTCTTTGAAATAAGATTTCAGGATACAAATCAAGTTAGGAATATAACTCAAATAGTATTATAATATTTATAATGGATTTATTCATTGCATAAAACGAGAGGCCATGAAAGCCCAGACCTACTTTGTCAACACTTTGCTGGGCCGATGCTCAAGCTGTAATCCTGTTTCATCCATGTTCCAGATTCTCTCCGGAAATAGATAAAAATGGTGTTGAGAGAGAACCTTTCCCAAGGTTTTAAAAAAGGCCTCCACCTGAAAACGAAATAAGTGGTAATTAGTGGTTTTAGCTACATAGGTCCCTATGACTATAGCTGCCTCTTTCATAGGTCTCGATCAGTTAATCAGCACTGCGATCCCTATTTGCGCCGTCACTAACATACCGGTAGGCCTACGTAGACAAAGCAGACGTGGGAGTGACAACCCATCAACTTACTCTTGCTGGGGTCATGCATTGGTGCCTAACACTCGCTGTTGGCTCGGGTTTCCGGAAAACCATCTCCTGACCCTCAGCTTTTGTCCTGGATATCATTGCCCGATACCGGGTACCATTTCGCTGATGGTGTGCCGTTTTTGAACTGCACACCATCCTTTTTTGCTTCCTCGCCTACATAATGTAGGAAGTTTTTCTTTGAAAAGCCAAAGCCTCTATCTGCCTGATGGACAGCCTCTTCACAAAATTTGAGTTCATCTGTTATTTTGAGTTTTGGTGCTGGGCCGGGCTTGGCGCCCTCGGCAACTTTTCCCCGCAATCGGTCTCCCAGCGTTATCCTTGGGATGGCACAGAGTTTGGAGGCTGCTCTCTGGGATAATATGTTTCCCCTCACCGCCGCCAAGGCAGATGCCATATTCGCTTCCGTCCATTTGAGAAACGAGCCTGGTGCCCTCTTATTATTCATTCTGCAAGGTAAACAAGGTGATCACGATGAGAGACCGAGAGTGACGTAGTTGCCCCACGTAGGGCGCCAATGGGGGAGAATCACTCATGCGTTTTTTACCCCTTATTTCACCAACGATGTAGGCTTGCCCCACTTACTTTAGGGTGCCAAGGGGGAGGGGGTATTCACGACAAATATGGCGCGGGTTTTTTTTCAATAGTGCTGCATGGATTTAACAAAGTGGTGCCATGATGAGATTTTATCCTGAGGACGGTGGCTTGCCCCACTTACCTTAGGGCGCCAAAGCCAGGGGGTGGGGCTATACTGTGACCATGAGTGCGTTTTTTTTCAATGCTTGTAACCTATAATTTGCTTGACATCTAGGCCTAAACAGAGGAATAGGCCTACCTATATTCCATGCCAAATGGTTGCCATGAGCAGTGATGAGAACCTTGGTGGGGGCTTGCCCCATTGTCTTGGGGTGCCATTGCGTTTAGAGTCGATTTCCTAGGCCATTCTCGTGAATTAAGGTGCCAAGCACCTAAAGGGTCATAATTTCGATCATCTCATGTCGGCGTCGTGTTGAGTTCGCCAAATTATACTACCTAGGCCTATTACTGGCACATTGCTTCTACCCAGATTCTGACATACCCCCCGACATACCCATTCTCGACATGTTCCCACCCATTCTCGACCATGTCGAGATCGGGTAATACTGGGTGTCGAGAAATGGTAAGAAGCATGTCGAAGTCAGGTGCGTCAACCATCTGGGGTGTCTGTTTCGCGCCATTTCTATATTTTCAAAAATTATGTGTAATACGACGTGCCTTCACGCAGATTGAGGTCACTAAACTGTGCCATGTATCAAGCGCCATCTATCGGTGGCCTGATTAGCCGTAGTTTTCCATTCAGCAGTCACACTCACCTTGAAGTTCTTGAAGCGTGTAGGTGCACATCTATTGATCGAAAATCGGATTCAAAAATGGCCGCGTATTTGTGGGCGTGACTTATGCGCATGTTGTCTAGGCGACACGTGAGTATGTCTAGATTTGATTGGCTGCACATTCGGGATGGTTTGGGGCCCATGCGACTGACGAAAACAGCGTAGAAGTTGGTGGTCGAGAATAGGTACGTGGTCGAGAATAGATCAGGTTACCCTACACTCTGCAGCACCACACACACAACCAAACACCTTGATTGCCTGAGGAGGAGTGATTTATTACAGCAAATAGGGAATTTATACATGGCCATGTGGCAGTGAACAGAGGAATACAATAGTCATGATTATCCTCACATCTAATCTATTTCAATCCATTCATGGAAGTAAAGTTCCCTGACAAGGGGTTTAAGTTCAGCGAGTCCTAAGAGCATGAGCGCTCAAACATGACAAATATGACAAGTTTACACATTCTCCCCGGCCACTTGACAGGCTCTGATCTTAGCGTTAGTTTTCTCGACACAAGAACGTGAACTTCGTCTCAGACCATCATTCATCAAATCACTGGCTGGCGTGCTATCATCAACACTCTGAACACTGTCACATGAAAGTTCTAATGGATACAATCTAGAAATGGCTCTAGAAGTCATTTTACCATTACTTGTTCTTACTGCAGCTGCCCGGACTCTGTCATCTGAACCTCGAATCAAACCAGTTACCACACCTAACTTCCATTGTGTTCTAGGCAAATCTTTATCAAACACAAGCACCACATGACCAACATCAATTACATCTGTGCTAGAATTCTGTTTCCGTGTTTGGTATGAATGCATTTCCCTCAAGGTAGCAAGATATTCTGACTGAAACCTACTCACAAAGTGATCACAAAGCTGTGAGCATCTACGCTCAGCTCTAGAAATGCTACAATCACCAAAGGTATCGGTGTCATCTTCATCAATTTCATGTCTCGGTAGAGACGCAACATTGTGGCCCAGTAGCAACATGGCGGGGGTGAGCGGTTGCGGGTCGTCTAAACTCCCTGTGACATACGTCAACGGCCTGTCATTCAGGACAGCCTGGACCTCTTTCACCAACGTATACATCTCTTCCAAGGTAATGAAAGCTTTGCCAAGACATTTCTTAATCAAACACTTCATCAGACCAATCAATTTCTCGTAGGCTCCTCCCCACCATGGTGCCTGGACCGGAATGTTGCGAAACTGAACTCGTTTTCGTGCAAAACTTGTTCGAACACTGTCACTGTCCACAATCTTAAGAAGCTCCTGAATGTCCCCATCTGCCGACTTAAATGTAGACGCATTGTCACACAGAACCATTTCGGGAATCGAGTATGTTGCGCAATGACGTCGAAATGCTTGTAAGAAGGCATCTGTAGACATATCAGTGACAATTTCTAAATTGACACACCTAGCTCCAAGACAAGTGAACAGCGCAATATATACTTTACGGTGTCTACGGGTACCGAAATCTTTGACCCACAAATGCCCGGAAAAGTCGATTCCGACGTTCCTGAACGGTTTCGCTGCATCAGTTCTAAAGTCCGGCAAACTTGGAGATGGAGGCAGCAGATTTGCACGCCCAGTAACGATCTTACACAACACACACTTCTGTAACACTTTCCTAACTTAGTTCTGATTGCGGGTATCCAGTAGGTTCGCCTAACTAGAACAACAGTAGCACCGAGACCTGCATGCAACACTTCTCGGTAAGCACGGCGTGTCACCAACTTCGTGATATGACATCTTCGTGGTAACAGGAGGGGCATTTCCTCCCGCCTCAAACGACCAGCCCCACGAAGCAATCCATCTTAATCCAACACGAGGTTTAACTGACGTACAATTGCAGGACACTGTCCAACTAATGATCCGGTACGTTTCCGTTTGAGATACTCCATCGCATCGGGATAGTGCTCCACCTGGACCGATTTCACCCACAACTCCGCTTGTTTCAGTTCCTCAGCAATGATGCATCCTCTGTGCTTAGACAAACCAGAGAACCGCATGACATACACTGTGACTCGTAGCAATCGTTCAAAGTCACTGAACCGTTCCGCATCAATGATCGTGCCTATAGTGTATCTCACTGTGAGCGCATTTGAAATTTCCACTTCCATAGCGGCAAGAGTAGCGACTTGGGAATCCTTTCCACTACTCCATGGTTTCAAATCAGTCCAAGACCTCAACCATGAAGGTCCGTTCTGCCATACACTTGAAGATTTAAGACTGTCCACATTGCATCCGCGAGTGATGAGATTAGCTGGGTTTTCGGCGCTAGATATATGACGCCAGTTTTCTCTCTGAGTCAAGTCCCTGATCTTACTAACTTTACTTGCTGTGGGAAATTTCAATTCCTTGTCCGAATTGAGCCAGTAAAGGCTTATCTCAGAATCTGTCCAATGATGTAGCTCAAGATTTTGGAAGTCTGAACTCAATGCCTTCGCGAGATTGCTAGCATAGCGAGAAGCCATAGCAGACAGTTCCAGTTGAGGTACAGTAGCTTTCGACTTTTTCCCTACGAGTTTACTCTTGGAACCTAAGAGTACGATACGATCACCTTGACGCAGATATGCTACTGTTCCCATTGCAGCCAAACTACTGTCGCAGAACGTATGGAGTGGCACTGCTCGTTCACTGTCCAACTGATACCATCGTGGATATTCAATCTCTGGGATGCCACGTAACTCGTGGACTATGGTGTCCCACAGTTCAGCTTTAGCGACAGGCAATTCCCTGTCCCAATCAAACTTTTCCATCTACAATTGGGAAATGAACATCCGTGCTTTAATCACAACCCCAGTGGGTCAAACACCGAACATGCGTTTGATAATGCTACACGCTTTGTGACTTTGTCCGTAGGGCCACGTGACAGCCCCTTCTGGGGAAAACTGATCATGTCAGTTTCGGCATTCCACTGTAAGCCAAGCACACTTACTTCCTTTGACTTGGTGCTTGTACCTTCGATGTTTATGATCTTTAATAAATCAAACGAATTCGACAACCATTGTCTCAGACACCGTCACGCATTATCTGCCGTGTCTCATAATAATACTGCACTCCAGTAACTAAGTTGTCCATGTACAACCTTTCAGCCATATCACGTGCAGTTCCATGTCGTACATCTCCAGATGTTTGTCAAGTACGATACCGAGGGAAAAGGGTGACGATGTGTTTCCAAAGACGACTGTCGTATAACGATAGACGGTGACATCCCCATTCGGATCGTTGTTCCTGTACCACAGAAACTTCACGTAATTTCTATCACATTCAAGTAGCTTGATACACAAGAAGGCAAGCGCAATGTCCGCAATGATGGCGAATTCACGACTCCTGAACCTGAGCAACAGATCATGCAGATTACGTAACATACACGGTCCCTTGTAAAGGCAATCGTTCAAACTGACCCTGCCTGCGTTTGCAGCGAACACGACTCGCAATGGTGTGGTTTCCGAATCACGAAGGACAAAGAAATGCGACAAAAAGTGCGAGTTCTTCTCACTCCATGGGTCGTCCGTCTCGGGCACTTCCTCTATGTAACCTTTACTCAGGTGCTCCTCCATGACTTTGCAGTAAGAGTCAAACAGATTCAACTTATGCAAACGATCTGTGACATGTTTCAAACGACGTTTGCAGAGTTCCAAGTTCGAAGGTAACTCTGGACAGTCCTCTTTCCACGGCAATTGTGCAAAATATTGGCCATCTTTATACTGGATCCGTCTACTATAGTCCGACTTAAACTTTTCATCTACGTCCTCGCTGACGTCACTGGCACCCAATTCACTACTATTGAACAAAACGTCCATTCGTCTTTCCAACTCTCGATTTGCTAGTGGCCTACTGTCATCAAATACAGGTTCTACTGGCTCCTGACGGGTTAAACACATGCATGATAGGCTATCAACGGCAGAAACACCAGGCTGGTTTCCCAAATCCAACGTACCAACCAACATTGCTCCTAAGTTCGACAGCTGGGCAGCGGGTCCATCTCCATGTACGCTTTGCCCCTTCAAGAACATCCAAGCACAGTCTGCTCCTACAAGCACATCCACAACAAAGTTCCCGTCCTTAAAGTAATCTGCCAGACTTCCTGCACTTTAACACCATGTGTGCAATTCTTGGCAAAATGATGCGAATTTAAACAAAGTCTGCACAAACGTTTGGCCATTATAAAGTCCCGTTTTTGCTTGAACGACAGCTTGCATTCAAACACTGAGTGGTTCGCACCACAAATTGCACAGCCAGACGAAACTCCAGCAAATGTGCCGACTGAAGACTTCATCTCATTCTCTCCTCTAGGCTAAGGCGCTGGCACGTCCGCGTTGAAACCTAGTGGGTGTGACTCCTCCTCATAGCGTTCCACCTGACGTTTAAAGGCCTTCAGAAATGCATCAAGGATAAAAGTGTCGGACCGATCAATGTCTGCAATGTCACCTCGAACACGACTCGGAAGTTTTTCCTCGATAATAGGCACTAAAAGGGCAGCCGAGTTGGACACGTCCACCTTTAGCGTTTCAGGACTGCGTACATCCTGCATGACTTGATTGTAGTATTCTCTGAGACTACTTCCGGACAGCTGTAGTTTGGCCAAATGAACCAGTCTCATCACGTGTGCGTGTGCTTGAATTATCTTCTTTCTCTTACCGAAGTTGTCTTCAAGGGTGTCCCTGAGTACTTTGTAGTTGCTAGAAGACGGTATAATCGACTTGACGGATTCCAATGCGTCGCCCTCTAGCAGCCCGTACAGGTAGTCAAAACGGTTGATATCAGAAAGATCAGGATGTCTATCGATTTCAGCTTGGAATCGTTCCCAAAATGCCAACCAGTCCGTCAGTGTTCCAGCGAATTTCGGTAGCGTTAACTTAGGTAACCTTGACTTACTTTCGGTACTGGCAACACGTTTCTCCTGCTTTCCTGCTGGTTTTGAAAACGACTTCACAAAGTTCTCCGCCCTTGTTACTTTCGGTTGGTTACTCATAAGAAGGGTTAAAGCGTTTTCTGCATCCGTCTCGGCCGTGCCTGGGTCCTCTGGAATCAGCAGCATCTCGATTTCGGTGTCGAACGTTTCTAGATCCTTGATCGTCTTCTTCATAATTACCAAGGCCGACTCAACCTTTTCTACATCTTCGGCTGAGGGGTCGGTCTTCTGGACTTTATCTTTAACCGAATTGGCTGATGTTGTGAATTTACGGCGACAACTTGTCCGCTTATGCTTGAGTTCATCTGCTTCGTTCTTGGGTGGCATTGCTGCAGCTATAGGTGGCCCAATCCTGGTCACGGCACCACTGAGAAACTTGGTGGGTCTACACTCTGCAGCACCACACACACAACCAAACACCTTGATTGCCTGAGGAGGAGTGATTTATTACAGCAAATCTGGAATTTATACATGGCCAAATATGTGGCAGTGAACAGAGGAATACAATAGTCATGATTATGCTCACATCTAATCTATTTCAATCCATTCATGGAAGTAAAATTCCCTGACAAGGGGTTTAAGTTCAGTGAGTCCTAAACAGACTGGGCCGTCACGCGATACCGTGATGAAAACGTGCACGTGACTTTGTCGCGCCAAACCGCGCAATGATTGTACAAAATACAATATTTGTTTTGGCATAAAACACCTACAATCCTGCGTGGAGGGGACGGAAACTTCTCACCGTAAACTTATACAATTTTTGTCAATAAACAAGCNCATTGGGTGAATTCATCACAGCCAAGACAGTGCTGGGATGCGGTTATAGACGTGCCATTCACTGAAGGAACATTTGCCTCTGCCCCTAACTTTCCACATTTCTGGCGTACTTGAAAAAGTTGTAGCAGGTTCCTCTCTGCCACAACATACAACCTCACCCCAGCACTACAAGTTGGCAGAAAATCTGGCTCATCCCTGAAAAAGAAATATTAGTGAAACTTAGAAAAGCAAAATGAAAGTCAGGGCAGGACTTCCCCATCACACATTCTGGGCCACATCCTAAGCCTGAAACAGTGATGCAGAAGATGTGAGGAACTCTCAGCTGGTTCTCTAGTCCTCTTTATAACACAAGTTTCATCCAGGTTACTTGTGACTCATCACTGCTTTCTCTTCCATCCGATGCATGGGACATGATTAAAATAGGAACGGAGAGAAGCAACTCACTGCTCAAGTTGGTGTTTAAGTACGCAAGCCTTACAAAGTGCTGGAATGGAATAGTGAAGACGTCATGAAGCAAAAGGAGAACTAACGAACATTTCAGGCACATATATGTTGGGGTTCCAGATTGGGTCTTTTTTCTCATCATCGATCTCCGCAAATGACACATCTGAGTTGTCAAGGACACCAGTCTCATCCATTCGCCTCTTCTTTGGGGTAGAGGTGGTTATAGGTGCTGGATTCTCAAGTGGCACAGTCTTGTCCACGCTCTCATCCAGTCGCATCGTTGGGAAGGAAGTTGATGTATGCTACTAGGGACTGGCTTCTCAATCTCACTCTCGTTCGCACCACCTGGATGTAGGCTACTAGGGACTGGCTTCTCAATCTCACTCTCGTTCGCACCACCTGGATAAGATAATATACCATGAGTTCTTTCGCCGGCCACAAAATTTGCAATGTTTGTCAACAAAGATGATGTCATTCATTGTTTATATCACACTGCCTTGATCCATTCATAATCATGTTGTGTTGACATGCGCTGAAGACCACCAGTTCTAACATCGACAGCACCGCTTGCCTCTGTCTGATGGCAACCCCGTCATATTTGTTTTTGGTTTGAAATAAAAGTGGAGTAGAAGGCATTCCTGCATTCAACTAACAGTACCAGAAGTGTTAACTTTGCACAGAATTCTTCTCGAGGGGTAGGTCTACTTGGTCTACTTGTCAATAAACATAGTAGTGACGTCAATTCACTAATGAGCGACAAGACGGAGATTTCCATAACTAAATCTGATGCTGCTCACTGTTTAGACAGACATCAATAACAGTAAACAAAGAATCCGTGGCTACATACCTTTAACCTAAACTTCAACACTCGAGGACGGAGTAGGCTCTTCTTCAGTGGTCTGTGGTATATTTGCAAACTGGTGTCCTGTCCGAGTGCACTATGTGATTTTCGAACAGCGTTTAGGTAAACCAACTTGACAGGCAACATTCTTCGATATGGTTCCCCTGATACTGACCACGCCAACTGAAAACACAAGTACAGTTATCAATTTTAACTGGGAGGAAGGCCAAAACCGACAAACATTCTCCTACTAGAGTTATTTTCATGATGACTGTGTCACCCACATTGTTTCTGGACCTCACCATGGTTAATAGTACAACACACATGAAGATTCTATTTACCCGGTACATTCTGATTCAGATTAATCACTCCGGAAGACGGAAGACGACTTCTGTTTTTGTGTCACTTTGTGTGTCGTTTTTTGTGCTTTTTATTGGATATCAGAATAATCAGTTGTTGAATTATGGAGAATGCCATCATCAACATGCCATGAATGAAATTGAACACTGGAATATGGAATCATTGGCTGTTTCACGACTCGTTATTCACACAAACAATAGTACTGACCAGTGACTTTGACAAATCCACTCATTTTCTTCAAAAGATCACCCCCGACTTGCGGCAATTCAGCAGGCTGGCATGACTGGTCAAGTCCTGGTGGAGATGGCAATGGGCCGGCAGGGCCTTCTTCAGTGAGAGCTTCCTCCACTAACTGCAAAAGCAATGAAAAAGGTGATTTATCTAACCTACATGTACCGGTTCATGTTGGGTATGAAACAAATCAACAACCTGATAACCAGGCATCAAATGTTGTAATGGGGCAGGGGCACTATAACATTTCCCAAAGCGTTAAAAATGAATCTGGGTCAAATTCCACAATAAGTTTCTTTGCCATGGTTCCTCGAGAGCTTGGAGGTGGACAGTACATGTAAGTTATACATACCGGTACCCATCTTCTCTCCTTCAGTTCCTTATACTTCGATTGGGACTGTGATCTCTTTGCACTACTTGTAGGCCGAGTTGTAGTACTGCTGTCATCAGGAATCTCAGTGGAACATGTATTGCCAGTTGGAGGTGGGGGGCCACATGGTTGACTGCTTTTCTTGGAATCAAATACTGATGGCACGGCATCAGATTTCTTTTGCCAGTAACTGAAACAAACAACGTTTTTCATTCCAGTTTTTGTACCATTATTTTTTTGGTTTTTAACATCCAGCCACAGGTTAGGTTTACGCACACTGAAGTGCATTCGTGGTGGCTGTCTGTCATGGTAGCTAGCTGTAGGCCTACACACTGCAAACAACAGGCATGCCCAGGCCAGGCTCACATCGCACGTCGCGACGATTTGGTTTGTGGACACCAACATGATTGGATTGATGATTGGTGGGTTGTGCACTGTGTGTAGGCCTAGGGCGTGCCTGTACTGTAGGCCTACACGCACTAGTAGGCCTACCAGCAGGCCTATAGGGAGGCCTAGCATGCCTAGTGATCTCAGTCACTAGCATTTAGCTAGGCCTACTACAGGCCTAGGCCTACTCTAACAGCTGTGTTGTGAACAGTTGACACAATCACGCTAGGCCTCCTCCTAGGCAACTGCATGACATGAATGTCGCGTGCACACTCAGTGTGTGTTAGTGTAGGCTACATACATGCATGACATGTCATGCATGTCAGTCGTCTCTATCCGAGATAAGCCTAGCCTAAAAGAGAGAAAATAAAGTTCAATTTTTATCTCAGGTAATGGAAGGAAGATACCAACAAATAAGAATGACTCACCTTTCAACACGATATCCTGATTCCGTATCTTTGTTGGATATTAAGCGTCTTTTGTTTTCGTAACAGTCCCGTTTGAAGTGTTCCGAGCACAGCACCGACGTGCTGGAAGGTGCTGCGAAATCAACACGCTTGAACTTTACAAATCTAACCCAAAGTGCCGGGAGATGTTCATCATTAGGGAAACGATGGACCATTATTCCCTTCCGTTTGTCTGCAGTGTTGCTGCAGCCTCCTGCAAAACATTTATCAGGCATAGTTTACACTTTGCGCACACGAGCAGCAGCAGGTCATGCATGTCATGTAGGTAGGCCTATGGCGCCAAACTCGTGGCGCGTTCGCCGATACTGAGCCTACGTCACAGCCGGAGATTACCGAAGATTTCCGAAGATGTCGGCGGTTTGGCGCGCTTTTTTCAAAAAGCTTGAAAAAAAGATTAAAATTTAACGAAATGTATAATTTAAATAATTTACCGAAGTATATTCATTATACACCATTTATTATTCATGAACAAACCGTATTTTGGGAAAGTGTAAACACTTTAAAGGGACTCTAGAGGGAACCGGCTATTAGGCTACTATGAGTACCATTTCCCTTCAACCAGCCGGTGCCACTGGTCAAGAGTCCAGGGCAAAATCGCGGGAAATTCTCTCAATAGCTCTGGGGAACCCATGATGATGTCACGTCAGCCATGGAATTCCGAGCGTTAAAAATAGATACACCTCATGGAAAAGCTGCACGGTCTGGCGGAACAAACTACTATTATGCAATTAGATCTAGAAGATTTAGAATAATTTAATATCCTATTACATGTACTGTAAACCTGGAAAATTTCGCGTGCAGGAAATTTTCGCGAATTTCGCGAGAGTGTGTGAGTCGCGAAAATTTCCTGTCGCTAATATAAATACACGCAAGTGATAGATATGGTCCGTGAAAAAAAAATGAAAAAATGGCAGAGACGCGCGAAAATATCCTGCCGCGAATACGTCTATAATTCTTGGTTCGCGAACATTTCCAGCCGCGAAATTATCTTGCTTTACAGTACCTCAAAATACTCAGACGTTTATTTTACGCAGTGGTTTGCACAGTTGGGGTGGGACTTGAGGCAAAGGAAAGCTGAAGTTGACTTTTCTCAGTGCTTCGAGCATAGGGAAAGTCTAACGAATATGAAATTCTGAGTGAGCCATATTCATAAGGCTGCTAAAATAGTTGGTATCCAGGGGATAGTTGGCTTCTAACTCACTAGTTGCTTTCTTGTTAGCTGGCATCTAATTTTCTATTCATAAAACGGCACTAGGAACCCTGCTAACTAGTTGCCAACTAGAAAAAAATACTTGTGAACTAGAATGTGGGGAGACGGCCGGCCAAACCACAAAAAACACAAGATGTCAGTTTCAATGGGCTGAGCGTTTTTACTTTGGGGACACAAAGGTCATAGGTTCTGTAGGGGATGATATGATATGCACTGTGGCCAACTACAGGCCAATTTAGTTGTCAACTGGGCTTAGAAGCGTTTTATGAATATGCCCCCTGAGTGCCAAATAGATTACACAGGAATGTAGCCAGGGGTTTGAGGAGAAATGGACTGACTGGAAATATAAAAAGCTCGGTCAGATTTGTGCATTTGAAGATGTGTAGCGCCCGTCGAATCAGAAAGCACTGCACTGTACACTTCATTAACCGAGTTCTCGGGGAAAACTTGATGATAAAGCTTTGATTTTTCATGGACTTTTTGTTTTCTTGAAGGGCTGAATTTGGGACATCGGTTTCGGAGGGGTGTTCATTGGCAGGAATTTGAGCAACACCATAGAACGGCATCGTTTGCACCGAACCATGTCCAGTCCATGCAGACCGAACGCCGTACAAATTTCGTGGTGTAAAGGGGATTCAACATCACACACGTTATGCTCAGTATACATGGTAGACATGAATACCCTCCGTTCAGACACACATAAAAAACACCACAACGGTCGAATTACATCAACCTTTCCATTCAACCATGCAATGACAAGGTTTAATTCCTAATTATAAACATCGCTAAATCGCCAGCACTACCACACTTCGCAATAAATTGATATTATGTAATGTTAAGAGATTGGCTGGGATTGACCTTTTCTGAGCCCCTCATTAACTTGTGTCTATTTTTAACGCTCGGAATTCCATGTCTGACGTGATCATGTGTTCCCCAGAGCTATTTATAGAATTTCCCGCGATTCTGCCTTGTACCTGCGCATGCGTACTGATACTTTCATACTCGCGCCATCTATCGACAAATTGATAAACTATTATTGCGACCTGCCACCTATGATTGAGATATTGAACTGACGAATATCCGTGGTATCCGTGAGTTCCCTCTAGAGTCCCTTTAA
>NMRB01002058.1:79262-102097 GCA_002633025.1 Notospermus geniculatus | reverse complement strand
GACCCACCACTAATTGCAACATGAACGAAGTTATGTTTTTTGGATACCCCATGGCTATCTTTATTACAGGAAAAAAATAGGCCGAAAAATATTTGGTGGAACACCGTTTCCATGGCAACCGTTTGATATGCTCCAAAATGGCCTTATTTGGCCGACGAGATCGAAGTATCCACATTTTTTAGATGTAATACACATCGTTTTCATACTATAGTGGTTACCAAAATGAAAAATGATGGAAATTTGTAACATTTTATGTTTGTTTTAATATGCTTGTAGTGTTCCATTCTGTTTCCATGGCAACCATTGAATGTTTTTGTATACAGGTTCAGGTTCTAAACGCATTTTCATTGTCACCATATAGACAGACCCTGTATATTCTGAAATTATCATATTATAGTACATTGTAGTTAGATTTCACTGTTATCATTGTGAATAACAGAGAAACCCAGCCCTTTGTTGCCATGGCAACGTATTCGAAATATTCTTAGAGGACACATTTTGGCCTATCTTCTCAGCTGTAGTCCATATGCTGGGGGGGGGGGGGTAGTTCGTATACAGGAAGGAGGAACGAGAGAACAATTGCTTGTTTAGCCGAGTGGTCGTTTTTTTTGTAAATCTCCATTATGTTTCCATGGCAACCATTTTTTGAAGATTTTGTCATGCTAATATTTTACCATATCTCTTGATATCTCTTGATTGCATAGCAGTAGAAATGAGGTCTTGGTGTCCACATATATGTTTCTTGATGCGCTCTAAACAATTATGATAATAAGATGCCCATCAGAGGTCAAGGTCAAGGCCAAAAGTCAAGGTCAACTCAGAAATCAACGAAAATACATGTATGCACTTGGCATTTTACCGTAGTTACCATAGCAACACATGAATATATTCTTTTTTAGGCTGCTGAATGGAGGAAATATGCAAGAACTGTTGTATCATCTCGTTCAGAGTTTATTTTTCTGGAGAATATGGCAAATATATTGATACATAACCAGAGCTGCAGCTTTTTCAAGTGAAATATTGAATTTTTATAATCAGTTGGTTTCCATAGTAACTATATAATCAATTTCTCGCCTGCATAAATATCTGAAAAAAACAAAGTTAAATGGTGAAATTAGGAAAATCAGACAGTTTTAGTGACGGAATATTGAAGTTAATCTGTAATTTTTATCCTGACTATATACATTTGCAATGTTGGGTTGCCATGGTAACCAATGAGAAAATCTTGCTGACCGAAAAATCTCGAGATGTGACATGACGAAAGTATAACGAAATAACTGGCTTCCAAACCGACAATTAAATCCAACTGCTGACATGTTTTTAAGTTCCCCTGATTTATTTGAATTATGGTATATAATGCTAATCTTGTTCATGTGTTGCCATGGTAACAGTTGACAAACAAACTTCAATGTACATGTAATTCATATATCCTACAACATGACATATATTAATGCATCAATGATTTTTATGAAAAATGCACGAATAATTACCATTGATGCCCGTTTGATGTTCTTGCTTATCCTTAACATGCTTTACTAGTGAAATGTCCAAAATCAGTTGCTGTCATTGCTGTGTGATCTTAATCAACAAAACTTGAAACAAGATATGGCCATCCTCCGACTTGAAATCGACAGGAAACAGAAGTCATTTTTTTGTACCCCATGGCAACATAAAACAAAAAATCGCTAATTTTGAGCAACTGCATTTGTACACATCTTTTGAGTCCACCTGAAAAAAGCAATACATCATTAGAGTGTTCTTGGAGACACATCCTAATCAATATTTTGGTTGAGGCTAGATTAAAAATGAATTTGGGGTGGGAGCTACAGATTTATCAATCTGGTTGCCTTAGTTACCTTGGATATGCATAGCTGATGTAGTATGTTTATGTCTTTAAGGCAACGGATTAAAAATAGACAATACTTAATTCTCCCTTTAAACCCATCAGTGGAATTTCAGAAATGGTTCTGCAAAAAGTCATTATTATGAGTTCGGCAGTTCGCAAGCCATTGTCATATCTTAAGATTTTCAGCAAGCAAGTTTCTCTCTGTGGTTACCAAGGCAACCGAAAGCTACACGTGTAAATAATCAACAGCAATATGTGAAGACTAAATAGAATAGCCTGTCAACGAAATTCCGAGGGGTAAAACTGGTTTAACGTCAAATTCTACTCAGTTAGCTTTGGTTCTATCAGATATTCATGCACACAGGAAATTTATTTCACCGTAACCATGGAAACGACTGATTATAAAAATTCAATATTCCACATCAAAGCGATGGATCTCTGCTAATGCAATATATTCGCCAAATACCGAAGAAAAATACAGTGTGGAAGAGACGATACGAAGGTTTGTGTATTTTACCATCATTTTACAGCCAAGTCAATCTTGTTGTTGCTATGGTAACCATGTTTCTCGCTGTTAGGCAAGACGCAATTAGGTCAACAAAAGGCAGAATAGTAGGTTTAATTAAAACTCAGGTTTCTGATAAGAATATAAGAGGGACACCATTTTTGATATGTTGTTGTCCAACGTCAAAACTACAAGAAACCATCAAAAAACCTTTTCTTGCAATTTGTTCCAGGTTTTTCATATATTGACCCGATTCAGTGGGAAATCGGTGAAAACCTAGGTGTGGACATGATTTTCATGGCTCTACGACCCACATTGGGCACGTTTTGGGCCATTTAAGGTAAAATGGGCTCAAAAATCGGTACCGGGGTAGGGTACCGCTGGTTTGGGTATGGAGTGCATATGGCTCAACATAGTATGTTTATTTCAGTAGGAAATTGGTGAAAACCTAGGTGTGGACATGATTTTCATTACTCTCCAACCCACACTAGGCGAGTTATGGGCCATTTAAGGTTATACGGGCTCCAAAAAACGGGCTTGGGTAGGGGTACTCCTGATTCGGGTACATAGGGTGGGTTTAAGCCTATAAGATATGATTATTTCAGCAGAAAATGTGTGAAAACCTAGGTGTAGGTAAAGGTTTCATGGCTCTATGATACACAGGAGCAGAGTTTTGAGCCTTTAAAGTATGTGGGAAGCCCCAAAATATGAATGGGGTAAGGGTACCCCGGAATGGGGTATGCTGAATGCTCAAAGCTATTCCAAACCTCTTTTTTCTGAATGTTGATATGGATAAACATGGGTATAGGACACATTTTCACTCTCCTAAAGTAAAAAATGGAGGAGCTACTGCGATTTTAAGTGATTAGGCTGCAGCTGGGACTAGATTTGGGGTTAGGGGTACCCCATAGTGACATAAAAGGAGCAGCTGCTATGCGGTAAAATTACTTCCCTGATGTTCAGATTAAAGAAATATGTGTATTAGGACAGCATATTTCTAATTATTAGTCAGTGATCTTAACTTCGGGCATGTTGTTTGCATTTCAGCAGGTGCCGAAACCATTTAGGGGTAGAGGTGCCCCGATTTCGCATGGAAAATATTGTTCCAGCTACTCGATATGTAGATATTCTGAAAGATTGACCATGAAAGCATAGGAAAGAATGTTGGTTTTATAGCAATCGGGCGAAAAATGACTGTCAAAGGCATTCATGACGTCCCAATTTCAACGTCACAGTAAGGTATGCTCCACCAAAAATAATGAAGCCTAATTTTTTTCTCAAAAGCCTGAGAAGGTTTCCAAAAAACGATATTTCGTCCATGTTGCAATTTGTGGTGGGTTGGCCCTATTTTTGGTCTAGTTTTACTGGCCTAATAATGCATCGAGTTTTGGGGAGGGAACGCATTTTCAATGATGCGAGAACCCGATTGACGTTTTTGATGATGCAGAATATTGTTGCCGCCGATATTGAGCATCCTACATGTATGAGGAGAAATTATGCTGTGAAATTCACTGCGCAAAATATACATATTTTTTACTGTCTTTGTCTGTTTTTGGAAGGAATCAGTATTAATGAAGGCATCATGATGACAGCACATGCTCCGCAACCCCAATATACAACAGATAGGAATGCAGGGCAAAAATAACTTTGAACCAACCATTCCCCTATTGCGTAGTGAAATTGACCTTGTGGTTTTGAGGACCACACCATTCTAGGAAGCTCTCAGCAAGCAACTAGTAAGAATGGTCCATAGAATGGTTTTATGGAACAAGATTTAGTTGTTTTCCAACAAGCAACCAACTAAGCAGTTGGAATCTTGCTAAGCCCTAGTATCATTCCAACTTAGAATGCTTTTATGGAATTGGCCCCTGATTTCTATTTCATATTCTCTTATTTGTACGTACACCCTTAATCAAAAGTAAATGCACAGCTAATAAACTTAAATATTTCCCAAAATTTTCAGCGGATCAAGTTCAACCTTTGCTTTTCACGGCAGTTATTTAGGGCATCAAGACACATTTTGAGACCAAAAATATCATGAACTTGCATGAGTTGTATTTTTGACNTTTAACTGATAAAAATGCTGAGCGTTGCTTTGGTGGCCATTAGAGTAAAACGACCAACACCCATGGTATACTGTTGGACTCTTGAGAGGCATTGCCCAGCAACGTTCAAAATACAATTTTATTTTGTTTAAATTTTAAATGAGTAGGCCACATCGTCGACGCTACTATTAGTTATATTAAAACGGGTAGTCATTAATTAATAGTTCATTGTCGTTGGTTGTAATGTAAACACCAGAGACGTCGAGATGGGTCCACCGTTTGAGGATAAAAACACCAAGAAGGGACCCAAGGGGAAGATCTATCATTTTTTAAAGACTTACACGGAGAACACTAGTTTCCATGGACTCAGATATACTTTTGAAGCTACGACTACATATGGCAGGTAAGGACATTATGTACAATGAGAGTCTAACTTTTGTTCCATATTTGTGGTTATGTTCCCTGCTCAGCTTGGCAACTTTGGAGGCAAATCTCGCTCGTCATTCAGCCGGGTGAGTCGACCTTTAAAAGACCCGTCCATGTGGGGCGAGGCCTTAGTGTCACGGTCAATCTGAAGAGGTCGCCACCATCGTTCCTCGGCTAAAGGCCCGTCTACACGATCATACATTTGTTCAAAACACCCTCATACATTTGTATGATGATGTTCATGGACAGATATTTGGTTGTGTAGGCTGTTTTCCCAACAAACTTGAACAGCAACCAACATGTATGATGATGTTCAAATTTGTGTGATGATGTTCATGGACAAATGTATTAATTAATAGTTCATTGTCGTTGGTTGTAATGTAAACACCACAGACGTCGAGATGGGTCCACCGTTTGAGGATAAAAACACCAAGAAGGGACCCAAGGGGAAGATCTATCATTTTTTAAAGACTTACACGGAGAACACCAGTTTCCATGGACTCAGATATACTTTTGAAGCTACGACTACATATGGCAGGTAAGGATATTTTGTTTCTTATGTACAATGAGAGTCTAACTTTTGTTCCATATTTGTGGTTATGTTCCCTGCTCAGCTTGGCAACTTTGGAGGCAAATCTCGCTCGTCATTCAGCCGGGTGAGTTGACTTTTAAAAGACCCGTCCATGTGGGGCGAGGCCTAGTCATGGTCAATCTGAAGAGGTCGCCACCATCGTTCCTCGGCTACGATCTCTGAAAACGGCTGAACACAGCACAAGATTATTACAAATTATTTTGATAAAGTAATGGGTATCGGCGTCGGGTCTTGGTTGCGACACCAAACCCGCGAGGGTGGAGCAAAAATTCCGTCCAAACCCTCGGCGCATTTTAGGTCCACCCTCGCGGGTTTGGTGTCGCAACCAAGACCCTCCGCCTCGGGTTTAATTCCTTAAACCTAAACCTTCATTACAGGATTCTCTGGCTTTTAATTGTCCTCGTGTTCCTTGTCTGGTTCATATACGTCGTGGCGGAAAGAGCAATCCACTTTGGCATACACCCTGTTACTGTTGACATCAACGTGGCCTACAACGCTACCCTCCACTTTCCCTCCGTAGCCATCTGCAACACAAACCAGTTCAGGTAATGATGAAAAGGAAATACATGTGGCAGTAGAAGGGGTAGGACTCTTCAGAGTGGCTCAATAAAAATGTTGCACTTACAAAATGGTCAATATTACAATTTTGGCATTTACCCTAAAATATACATATCGACTTGAAGAGCAAGCTCTCTCGATTAATTTGACACCAGCAGGTTCACAATCCTTCCATGGTTGACTGCACAGGATAGATTTTATTGACTCATGTGAAATCTGGCTTGCGCCATCTTCTCAGTGGTTGAACAGGATTAGGGTTGCCGGTAGCCCATAGCAGACTGTACTGCCGTTAGAGGTCGCCTGTTAGCGGTCCTAGAACGTCGCAAAATTTGACGCCATGGCATCCACGTCATACGGATGACGCGGCGTGCATTTTTGTCTATGACGTCAAATTCTATGACGTTCTAGGACGGCTAACTGGTGGTGATCTCTAACGGCAGTTAAGTCACTTATTGTTGTCACAATGCGAGCTCCATCTTCCAGAGTCAGCAAAGCTTGGGATGCTGAGATATACAACAAGCTTGCTCTGTTTTACGGGACGGATCGTCTGGACAGACGTGAGTTCACCATCTTGGATGACATGGACTTGGTAGAAACCATGAAGGAGATGGCCCATCGCAAGGAAGACATGATTATGAAGTAGGGTTTCGTTAAAAAACTCATTCATAGTTGACTGAGCACCAATCAGAAGAATTTTCTTTCGTATTGGTCCGCTAGAACTTTGCTGCCATCTTTTGGCGGTAAGCGCGGCTGACTGCTCCTATGTCTTCAAGAAATTGTTCTAACAGACGCGGTGTGTTTCACTGCATGCGGTGGAATGCCGGTTGCTTGGTGGTGATGATAATGATGACGATGAGGACCAAGATGACCATGACGATGATGACGGCCATGATGACGACGATGATGACAAGCGGATGACGACAACGCAACTACGGTGATGACGTCACGATAATGATGCTGATGATGACACTAATGACTAAAAACAGTAACTAAAATCATCTCCACTCTCTTCCAGATGCGCGTGGCAGGGCGAGAACTGTTCTCACCACGATTTCACCCCACTGATGACCGAATTCGGGATGTGTTATGTTTTTAACTACCCGGATGTAAATAAGACAGCAGACGACAAGACATTCCAGGTTCAAAACACCGGTAAGTGTTGCCTGTCTAGACAAATCACTTTGGGGCGATGGGTGCGTGGTCCAGTGTGGGTAGTACTGGGGCGGTATTTGAAGTTTCATCAGGCTTGTGATCTTGCAAGCGAGTAAATCCAGTATATGTAATGTGAAAATCAACAATTCAACCGCGAGTGTTTATAACACAGTGACAATAGAGTATGACGCAATCAATCGGTAATATCAGATGAGAGAAATATTATAGGAATAATCCTAAATTAGAAAATTAAAAATCACTTAACTAATTGGAGTGTTGATATTAAAACGCGAGTTAGTCAATTGTTTTAATAGCCATTTCAGTGATTAATTTTGTATTGTTTATTATATTTCATCCCCACTATAAAGATTTTGAAATGTACATACATCTATAGGAACCTGCAGAAAATTTTATCCCGACAGGTGGCGCTGCCATCGAGCGGTGTGACCGCACACGCCAAAAACAGAGGAAATCACGACGTCTTGACGCAGTGCGGCAGAACTACCGCCGCTGGGAGGCGCTGTAAACAGTTATACCTCTTTTTTGACGTCTCGTGCGTGTTACACTGCGTCAAAGACGTCGTGATCTTACGTCTAACGTGTTCTAACGTCTTCGGAACAACCGCTTGTAGCGCCGCCCTGTCGGCACAAAACGCCAAACGGGTTCCGAATTTCAAACTCTGCATGTACTTGTAGTTTAGAGTTGCGGTTCACCATTTCGGAGGTACATGTACATGTACATGTACATGTACGAGCCCACTCCAAAAGCATGTCATACGTACCTCCAGGAACCATTCTAACTATCAATCATGTCATTTCTTAGGGGCATCATATGGTCTGCAGTTATACCTGAACGCCGAGGTCTACGAGCAGGCTCCAGGCCCGAATTTAGCGTCCGGCATACAGGTCCTTGTGTTTGATAAAAGTGACCGACCAAGGGTCTCCGATCTTGGAATAGCCATACCTGTGTTTGAGGTGTCAAGAATTGCCCTGCACATGTCGTCGGTGGGTATGAGGCATTTGACAGGAGCTGTTACGAATTCTGTTGAGAATTAGGCGTAGTGCTTGCTTTCCTACGTTACCCCACCTCGTGATAACCCCAGTATACGCCACGGCCTACCGGCCAGCCATGGAGGATTTCCTTTATGGCCTAGTGGTTGGCGTGTTAGCCGCCAAGGTCGAAGTTGGGAAGGTCGACCACGGTGAATACATAGACGGATGACCTGCTGGCCTCGGTCCACCTGTGCCTTTCACCGCGAGCCTGTTTGACGATTTTCACAGGGATAAGGACATTTTTAATTGATTATGCCCATTGTACACGGTAGGATTTTTTTGTACTAAAAATTATAAATGAGGCTCATGAAGGGTGATTTCGGTCATAGGCTACTGATTGCCTTGCTGAAAGGCATTGTGAACACCCACTTAAGCCCCATTTATAATTTTTAGTACAAGAAAATCCTACCGTGTACAACGGGCATTAGTCACGTTGATTGTGTGCTTGTCATCCATTCCCTGTGAAAATCGTAGAACATGCTCCATGTAACGCACAGTTGGGCCGAGGCAGTAAATGCGCCACACAACGGACTAAAAAAGCTCACTGGATGATTTTTTCCCCAGGTTACGCGCCTCCCAGACCCCTATGGTGACTGTGCCTCGAGGAGCTTGAGGGATTACAAAGTCTACTCCTACCAAGCGTGCGTGGCTGAATTTTACGCGAATAAAACATCGGAAGTGTGTGGGTGTATCGGTTACGGAGACAAATGGGAAGCTCCCGACAGACCACCCTACTGTAACTTCTCCACCATGTATGGCTGTTATGCTGACGTCAGTAAGTACGGATATGAAGGATAGAATAGCGTTTGCCAGATGGATAGTGAGACATCCGAAAGTTATTGCCCGGCGGGCACTCTTTATTTTTGTTTTGATCGTAGTTTCACCGTCGATTAATAGATGGCGCAGTGCGTTATGGCACAGGCCCCGAGAGAGCTATCAGTGAGTTTAGAACACGTATCTAACCAAACAACGCTAGTTTGTAAAAAATACAACCACGAATTCGTGAGCTCGGGGTGTGTATTTAACAAACTAGCGTTTATGGTTATACGTGTTCTGATAAATTCACTGATAGCTCTCTCGGGGCCTGTGTTTTTGTTTCGATTAGTGTAGTGTCACCGTCGATTAACAGATGGCGCTGTGCGTTATGGCAAAGAGTGCCCGCCGGGCAATATCTTTCGGATTTCTCCCTTTAAAAAAGGTTACATCATTCAAATCAGCAACGTTAAAAGGGAGGCCAATCGCTCACAGCGCCCCCACGTGGGGTTGTCTGCAGGGTCTTCATTTCCCGACAGAAGTGTCCAATGATATTTTTGTTCCAGATAACCACCCTATTCACCACAAGTGCACACATCCCTGCAAGCAGGAGGAGTACTCGACTTTCCTCTCAAATACCCCTCTGTCAGAGACTAGCATCAACGGTATGCTGAACGAATTCAGGAAGGACAAGGACCTCGGGAAGAGGTACAGAAACGCCGTGCTCACCAGGCAAATGGTGGATATTGCCAACGTCAGGAGGGATATAACTGACATGCTTAACTTTCTTGGATCCCATCGTCGTCTCCAGGAACGGATTGTAGACCCCCTTCGCGAGACGCTGAGTCATATCGACCAACTGGTACAAAATCTTTGGCCGGCGATTCGGTCCGTAACCACGAATGTCCGCAATACCGCCGAGGACGTGAAAGGGAGATATGAAGACGTATTCAAGGTCCATGCCCTTCGGGATTATTTGGTGCCAGGACTTGCCAAGTTGGGGATGAGAGCGTGGGACCTCGCTAAACTGATTCTACCGGTAATCCTAAAACCGAACATGTTTAAACCCGAGAAGGCCGAGGTGGTTTCCCAACTCAAAAAAGAGTTGGCGGATTACTTCTCCGGGGCGTTGGAGATCATCAACTCTGTGACCCAAATCTTTCATCATATCGTAAGGAAGCGGGTGAGTGAGGCGGACACTGCCTACGAGGGTAAGACGATCCCGCGGAAGATTATAGCCTCGAAGAAGGAAGACATCACCGCCGCTATCGATCAGTTACACACGAGCGCAAGGACCTTGATGTCGAAGATGTTCGAGTTCCAGATCTTGGCGAGAAAACTTGAAACAGTCACCGAGGGCTCGTTCCCTTCACTGTATGGGCGGCTTATGGGTTTGGCTGGCAGCATCAACGCACAACTTGCACCAGAGTTCAGCACAGCTACACATAAGTTGAAAAAGATTATGGAAGACGTGGGCGTATCTGTTTTAACGGAGTCCGTAAGGGTAGCCAGTGTCGTGGAAAAGTTGACTCCCTTCTTGAAGAGCCTGACAGACGGCATTAGAAGCTACAAGAGAAGAATGAGAAGGAACAAAGTCAAATATTATGAAAAAATCTTCGCCGAGATTAAAACTAAGACAACTCCGCTGCCCTCGAACTGGACAAAGTCGGCGAAAGAATATCTCGTCAAAATCACATATCCACAAGGAAAACTATTACTGAATATCTCCAGGTACGAGAAGAAGTGTCTGGATTTAAATCGACGCCTGGAAGAAATACACATGAAGATAAGCGACAATGTTGGCATCGTTTCCGATTTCAAGTCGGTACTGGACCTCATTCTCGTACAATTTCCCGAGATGGCCAATGATGTACGTCCCATGTTGAAGACCCTGGGGGACTTTTCCAAGCGGGGGTCTAAACTCAACGATCTGATGATATTGTTGAAAAAAAGGACGGATGCTTTCGTAGAGTATTTTCGGATCCTGGTCAACTCGATGAGGGACTTCAAACGCAAGTTACAAATAGATGAAGCTATGATCAGGTAGGAAGCAACTTTTAATGCTACGTTCACACACAATACGGATTTAAACCGAATTCCGAAGTGCGCATTCCGGAATTCGGTTTAGTCAGTGCGCATTAAAAACCGTCAGTTCACACTAGCGTTACAATCCGATTCAGACCATAATCCCGAACTAAACTGCGCCGTCTATGAACAGTAATATTAACTGAAGGGCAAACAGGTAACCAATGACCCAACTTCGTTGATTCGGATTAAACTGTTCAGACTACAAAGTTATTGCGGATTAGGTGGTGCGCACTAGCTAGCACGGATTAACAACCGTACTTGTTAGTGCGGATCTAATCCGAACTAAAGGGTTTCTAGTGTGACCTCTTATTCCGAATCAAGGCGTTAGTACGGTTTAAGTCCGGATTAAGCTGCTAGTGTGAACGCAGCTTATTACCTGAAAGGCATTTCATGATTTTTTCTCTGAAAAGTGGTTTGAGTAAAAAACAATTCAGTGAAAGTTGCATGAAGATTGGACCATTATTTACAGTGTTATAGCAAATTTAAGATGTTGTTTCTACATGACAATCAAACAACTGGTATCCATGGCTGTCCAGGCGGCGGGTTGATGAGGTCAAAATAATGTGCTAACCAGAAATCCAAATATTGCCCTCAGAATCCATATTAAGGAAGTAACTTCAGTACGACTGACTGAACAAGAAAAATACATCAAAACTACACCTAACTGCCTGAGTTAAATGAGTTACTTTAAAGAGAGAATGCGAAAAATATTGCCCGGCGGGCACAAGTTGTCTTTGTTTTGATTAGCGCACAGCGCCGTCTGTTAATACGCGGTGACACTACGCTATAGCACAGGCCCCTGGAGAGCTATATCAGTGAGTTTAAAACACGTACCTAACAAAAAAACACTAGTTTGTAAAAAATACACCCCGAGCTCACGAATTTGTGAGCTCGTGGTGTGTTTTTAGATACGTGTTGTGTTTTTCAGATACGTTTGGTTAGATACGTGTTCTAAACTCACTGATAGCTCTCCAGGGGCCTGTGCTATAGCGTAGTGTCACCGCCTATTAACAGACGGCGCTGTGCGCTAATCAAAAGAAAGACAACTTGTGCCCGCCGGGCAATATTTTTCGCAGGTCTCCCTTTAAGAAAACTCTTCACGATGTCCAGAATGCAGTGCAACAGGAAGGATACGTCGAAAAAGAGGTACTACGGAGGTTTAGAAATCAAACGATAAACGTAAACTTTACGACAACGTTATTTTGCAAACTGTTTTTACACATTAACCAGATTTTATTTCACGTTGATGTTAACGTTTACGTTTGTCGTTTGATTTGTAAGCCTCCCTAACAGCTCTCAGCGCCGCCAGGTGGCGGTTAACCTGCCAAGTTCCTCATTGAGATTTGTTACTTTCAGAGAGAATATGCTCGCGTTGCAAGTGTTCTACCAGAGTCTGAGTTTTACTGAGATCATCAAATCCCCGGCGTATGGTTGGTTCTCATTTCTAAGTAAGTACCGAGAGAACTTGAAGTGAGTTGTTCTGATTTGAAGCCGATACGGCATACATGCCTAATGACGATAAAGGTCATTCCGAGTATCGTGTTTTGTCAGATTTTTCCATCAGATCCAAAGCCAAAGCATTGTTTTCCCTGGTAAGTACGGACAAGACCATCTCAAGCTACTCATGTTCCATGACTTGACAATGAGCGACACACAGAGAAACAGTGAGTAGTGTGTTTCGCAGTGTGTTCAAACAATGGGAGTCACATAAAAAATGGCCACAGTGAAAAACGTTACTCCTGTATGTCAAACGAAAAACAACTTTGCAGGCAAAATAAACTAGGCCTTCTCAACCCTAACAGTTATCATAATATCAGATGATGGTGGTTGAGCATGTTGAGAAGCGAAATAGCCTGGAAAGGGCCTAGTGAGCACAATTTTACAATATTGGTAGGCCTACATACCTTACTGGTGGGCCAGTCAAGGCTTCTGCTAGGCTCAAATTTTCATTAGCCACGGCACGGTAGGCCTAGCCTACCACATAGAAACGTGAGCCTATGCTGCTGTGCTCCTTCCAGGCCCCCTAGGCCTAGGCCTAAATAAAAATCCAGCGTCCCCCTAGGCCCTAAACTAAAGACAGTCCGTTGTGGAGACGCATATCATCTGAAAGAATGCCTTTTATTCTTCCCAAATGAGTGCATGCTCCTCTTAGAAAACTGCTTTTAGATGAAATTTTGGCCGACTTTTGGTGAGGAGTGAAAAATGACGTGTACATCAAATGTACAGTGCACTCAGTGCAATGTATTGTTAGAAGGAGCATTAGGCCCCCTACAAGTTTCTTAGTGCCTACATGGGTAGGTAGCCCAGGCCCTAGCATGCCTAGCCTAGGCCTTAATGGGAAATGTCAGTTCGGCAAACTGCGGAATTCTGCAACGTTGCAGAATTCTGCAATTTCCCGAACTGATGTGAAAGAGGCTGGCCAAATAGGCCTAGGCCTACAGCATTTTCCTTTAGCCACATAGGTCATTTTTGGCCGATTTGGTGGTCATTTTCAATGATTTTCCGTAATTTTCTGTGTGGCTACCGTAATGCTAGCGGAAGCCCTGGCCGGCAGTAGGCCTAGTGCCGGCCTAGGCCTACCGTACATTCGCCTGTACAAAATGTAGGCCTACCGGTAGGGTCCAATTTTCAAAAACTTCTAACTTCTTCTTTTTTTTCTTCTTGCAGTTGCAGGACACAAGACAAAGACTACTGGACTAGGCCTAGAGTAGGCTACCCGTAGGCCTACTAAATTGAAATCAGCTTGTGTAAGAAAACTCATTAGGCATACGATACCACTTACCAGTCCAGTACCAGTGCAGTGGAAGCCGCATGGAAATGTAAGTAGGCCTAGGCCCAGGCCAGTCATGAATGAAGTTGTCACTGATTCTGTTTTGATTACATACATGTAGGCTATGTTGAACTTGATGACCATTAATTATTGTCATTGGGTGATATTGATTGTGAGTTTTAGAATTTTTATGAGCCAATACAATACAATACAATTCTGCAAACATTGGTTGCACTAAATCGTTGTTGTCTCATACATTTCAGCTTTCAACAATATGCTAATTGAATTGAGGCAGTTAACAAAAACCTAAAGAAGAGGTTTGCTCAGAACTCTGCATTACTGTGTCTGCTAAACAGCAAAATACAAATAGTCCATTTTGGTAAGTTTTGAGTTATTGTTCCTCACTAATTTTATGTTGCTTTTGTGTTTCTTTTTCTCATATTATTTTCATTACTTTTTTATCATATTATCGTTCTTCCTTTACTTCAGCATTGATTTTTCATCCAAAGGCACTGAAGGAAAATCTGGAGAAGGAAGCAAAAATGAATAGAGCATTTCATGATCAGCTGGACAGACAGAGGTGTTGGCCATGGAGACTGAGGTGACAAAGATGCAATCAACTAGGAATAAAGATTATGGAAGTGTTACGGTGAGAAGTGATTCAAATTATTTGTAGGTGGCGAATTGGAAAATGTTATTCATGCTTCAGACCACTCCTCAGTCTCCCTGGCCCACACATCTGATTGACGACACTGGTTTTCCCAGACACTACTGCTTTCTCCTGCTACACTTTGAATTGGTTGTGTCATGGAATGTCTCTCTGGTTTGCTTGTACCTGGTATGGAAAAGAATGACTTCAGAAGAGTGCATAGCATCCCGTTCTGAGCATTCTAAAATTATCTATTTTCTTTCAGCCTGATGACTTGGTGAGTCTTCGGGAGTCGAACCACAGATTACAAGTGGATGTACAGCCTCTTGATCATGAGGTACATTCCAACGAGTCGGGCCACATGCAACCTGCATCCAATGAGATGTACATTAATATGAATTCGACAGGCCAGGAGTGTATACTACGACCTCCTCCAATAGAAGAATGTGAGTAATGTAGTCGTTTATCATTATTTGGGGTGAGTTGTTGAATAGCATCTTCATCAGAGTGAGTGTGACCTTGATTACTCGAGATACATGTATTTTCTTTTTTGTGTTTTTTATCTCGGCCAAGAACACCAGAAGGGGAAATGGAACCACATGATGTGTCCTGAGTGAAGTGATAAGGTGTTAGGTGTAACTATTCATCATGTGTGTACGTTGGCCTTAAGATATCATAACTACCGTGCCCTCCTAGGAAGTGTCTGTAGTGAATGAAGATAAGGGGGCAGATGTACACCCAATCATAAAAAGCTCTCAGCCAACCTATAATTGTTGCTTCCAGCTTTACAGTCGGTGTCAAGGCCAACGATTCTTCCTTTAGACCACACAGAACAGAATCCCTTCGACAAGATGGACAAGTCAATTGAGCAACGGGCATTGAGCTTGGCAGAGAATGGGCACAATTTGGTTATTACTGGTGGGCCAGGAACGGGAAAAACCACTCTGTTGAAGAAAATAATCAATGTATTCAAAGACAGTGGTAAATTGTCTCAGGTATGTCCATGGATTTCGGTAATATCAGAATCAATGAAAGTGTCAATTCCTAGGTACACCACCACCACCACTGGGGCACTCCACTCTATTCATCATTGTTTGCAATAGCCTACATGTAGTAGGCGACCAAACTATACCAGCAGTTAACCGAACATCACCTTAGGCAGGCCCACACACACATAAGGGACACACTCCGCGTGAGCTACTGTGAAACTAATGTATTAGGCCAGCCCTGCATACAACGATCTATAAATACACACAGTACACCTGCATGGCCTATATTCCTGTCCGCAGTGAAGTACACCTGACTGCGGACAGGATTTTGCAGTAGCTCACGTGGAGTGTGTCCCTTATGCACCACCACCACCACCATGACCTGATGACACACACACAGTACATAAAGACACTGTGTACTTTGTTCGTATCGTATACGTATGCTACATGTAGGCCCTAGGCCTACCTATCATGCTTAGGGCTATGTAGCCCTAGCCTAGCCTAGGCCTACTACGTTAGGCGTACTATGCCTGCCAGTAGGCCTACTGTGTGTAGCCTACAGTCTACATTTTATGCCTAGGCCTACATTAGGCCTATCGCAAACTGTGTAGGCCTCGCTGGGCGTAGTATGCTAGCCTTCCGGTACGCTACTTATTACTATCACAGTATCAGACTTAAGGCCCCAGCCGATGTTCAGGGCCTACATTTGTACATGTAGCCGAAGCATAGGCATACATCATCATCATCATGAGGTGAAAATTAAAAGTATGCCAATTCAATTGTAGGCCTACAACCTGAACCTAATTTCAATGATGTTGCCATGACCCATGGGCATGGAATGTAGCTTGATCTATACGACTATAGGCATGCTAGCGACCAGTATAATTATCAGTAAGCAAAGGCTAGCAAGTAAAATAAACAAAGGCCAAGCCTTTTATAACTAGTAGACATATGTTTTTTGTTTCTAATTTTAGGCCATTACCAGGCTGTTTTTCCTAATATTGAAGTTCATAAGCCTATTGACTTTTATTATTGGCCAACATTGTACATATTGAATTTGAATCACTGTTAGCCCACCATCGTCCCTGAGTTATGCATGTTGAAAAAAAAATCCAACCCCAAAGGGTATGGAACATGCCAGTGTCTTTTTCCTTTCACAGCATTCCTCCAAGGTCCTGAATATCCAGCGCCCTATTTGTATCAAGGACTATTATGTCGGTCTTTTCCTTATAAGCCTCTGAACATTTGTCCAAGAGAACCATACATTGTATTTATCAAAATCATGTCAGTGCTCTGTGAATCTTACTTGTTTTTTGAATTGACTGTCTCCCTTGTTCTCTCTCCAGCCAAATTGTTTGTCTGTCTTATAGTGATGGAGTAACGACGGCATCTGTACAAGTAGTATCGGTAAAACTTTATATTTACATATTTGTGGCATTCTTGAAATCTTCTATTATAAGTTCCCTCAATTAGGTTTTTATGTACATGTAATTCAAGAACCCATCTCTGTCCTGAAAAGTAAGAAGAAAATGTTGAAGTTTTGTGACAGTACATGATATAATCATTTGATTGGTTTCTCTCTATGGAGGGGTCAATGGGAGGGTCAATTTTTTCAAATATTTTATCCTAGGTTGATTTTATGTCAGTCTTTCCCTTATAACTATAAGCCTCTGAATATTTGTCAAAGAGAACCGTATTTATCAAAATCATGTCAGTGCTCTGTGAATCTTACTTGTTTTTTGAATTGACTGTCTCCCTTGTTCTCTCTCCAGCCAAATTGTTTGTCTGTCTTATAGTGATGGAGTAACGACGGCATCTGTACAAGTAGTATCGGTAAAACTTTATATTTACATATTTGTGGCATTCTTGAAATCTTCTATTATAAGTTCCCTCAATTAGGTTTTTATGTACATGTAATTCAAGAACCCATCTCTGTCCTGAAAAGTAAGAAGAAAATGTTGAAGTTTTGTGACAGTACACGATGTAATCATTTGATTGGTTTCTCTCTAGGGAGGGGTCAATGGGAGGGTCAATTTTTCAAATATTTTATCCTTACTTAGGTTGATTTTTGAAATTGATTCATCCGAAATGACCTGCACTTTATAAACAAAATATTAATACTGTGACTCACTTATTTTTTCTGACTCTATATCCCTTTTTCCTCTCTCCACTCAAAATGTCAGTGTCTTAACTGAAGGAACAATTCGACGGATTGTGACTCACAGGGAATGGCGTGGATGGAAATCTGTGGTGTAAATGGAAACCACAGCTTTGGCTTGCACTACTTTCTTCATTTTTTTCAGTTTCACATGATTTCAAGTATAAAAACCGGTATCAACTTTGTCTTCTCTCAGAAATTGTGAATGTCGTACAGTTGCTTTCATGTTTCTGGAATTGAAAGAGAGATTTTTTTTTCAAATATTTCTTATTAAGAATGTATATCATTATAAGTTTTCCATTTTCAATGTTCTCCATCTTGTAAAACCTATATTGTCAGAAGTTCTGATTGTCATTATGCATTGGCTTTCATTGCTCTGATTGGGACTACTCCTGAATGCGGAAACCTGGTGAGGTGCATTTTGCATACTTCTGGGAATGTACACAGTAGGCAGAGCATGTCATCAAGGCATTTCCGTGATGGGAGCTGCCGTTGTCCCTCTCCTTTCTTTGCATCGTCTTTCCAGTCGTCGAAGTACTCTCTCACCTAATGACAAGAAAAAGGGGACTTTAATAAACTCTATAAGCCTACATGCATAAATGTTTCACATTTGCAAAACTCAGTTAGCTTGACTAACTTATCCACCTTCCGGTAGTGCAAATATTATAATCATTTTGTTTACTGCATACTCACCTTTTGCAACTTTTCAAGCCTGTCGTCTTCACATGATCTGACTGGTCTTGGGTCACGAAAGATTGATACTACAGCACTGGTTTGCTCCAGGAACGCAATTGTGGATTTCAGGTCTTCTCTTCCTTTAGCCTCGGCATACTTCGTCATCAGGTGTAACATGTCTGCGTCCAGCATTTCCTCCGCAAGGTGATTCCTCATTTTCTCGCTTGTTGTTGGAAATAGATGGGAATCCGTCACCTTGCGATGGAGTGGGCGAGAATTGACCTCACGGTCCCACATCACTGCAGCAACCCAGTGGCTCCAATAGATGTGCCTGTCGTCTTTCTTCATTGCTCTTTGGTTTGATGTGTCAAGGCCTGACGTCAGACAGCTGTTCCTTAGCTTCTTCATGACATGGCTGAAGTCTTGTACGTGCGCAATGTGTTTGGATGGATCGATGAGACTGAAACTCAGGTACTTAGAGTCTTGGGGAAGGCCTGCAAAATGCATCGTCATGAACGATCGATTTTGTTCCCCGCCATCCTGCATAATGAAATCAACATGGAATCCCCAATCAGATAAATTGGCGATCACATCCCACACCAGTACAAACAGCTCGTACGCCTTAACATTATCTGTTGGGAAATGTGCCACAGGGAACCTGAAACCAGTGTAACCGAGGAATGCGATTTGCAGAGCATGAGACGCCATCGGTTTTTCACATGTACTTTTCATGATGGAACGCACACTGTCACCTTCAACGCCAGTTTCAACAAATCCGACCAGTTCGTTGTTGTCGCCATTTCTTCTCATCACAAGATCTTCTTGGATTTTGCATTCATCATGCAGCACTCCGCCGTAATATCCTGCAGCTGATAGTTCATTCTGTTGAGCTGTTTGCCACATCCATTGTAACATTTCTGGAATCACTCCTGGCTTCTGGTTGATGGAGTTCTTGTATTTTATCAGAGTTTTCCCTGATGGCAATACTAAGATATTGCTATCTCTCAAATCAGAATAGGACTTTCGGTCTCGGGCATACAAGTTCAAGCAAATCTTTATTGTCTCATTGTCCCACCGCCTTCCATTTGGATTTCTCTTCAACATTTCTTTCTGTATCATAAGGAAGTCCTTCATATTTTTGGAAGCACCTTTGAATACAGTGTCCAAAACCATTTCGAGATCATTTTCATCTTCCTTGCTGAGTTGTATTAGATCGTCTACATTTTTCATCCCGTGAATGCCTTTCTTACATGGGATACAACTATCATATACTGACAGAATGTTGAGAACTTCTCTACAACATTTTACTCTCACGTATGTTCCATTGGCATTGATATTGTCACTTCCTTGCTTCACAACCTTGTCCTGTACAGCTGAATTCAGAATATACTGTGCTGTGTTATCAACATTCATGCCAATGCAAATCCTCAATTTCCTCAACGCTTCGACCAAGCCATGAACTTGGTTTAATGTGGTTGGGCTTCGGCAATTGATTTGCAGCTCGTTCAAATCAATATCCTTTTCACGAACGATCAAGTGTACTGTATCTGTCTTGAAGTTAATGATGACTTTCTTCATGACATTGTTGCCATTGCATTGTATGCCAGTTGCAAGCAAGAATTCAAATTTTCCATCCTCAATACCCTTTCCGGTTGCATACCCACATGACTCTTCCTTCAAGTAATTGGTTATTTTGGCTACTATGATATCTGGACTTTTCTCTCCATGAAATTCAGAACAGATCGTCTTCTCTTTTATGCCACAGTACATTACCACGGATTTCCGAACTCCATCACATGTTCTGCTGGTGTATCTGCTGGTGACATTTGGGAAAATTTTCAAAAGTTTCTTCCCAAAAACGCACGGACTTTCTGGCATCCCACCCATCTTGGACACAGCTGCTTGATACTTCTCGTAAACAAAGGAACTGTCAACTTCATGTTCACGTACTTCTCTAAACTCTTCAAGCAGCCTGCAAAACAAGATGAGATATTTTTTTAAGTCCATGAAAGTACACAATTATTTTAAGCACCAATAATTATATTAAAGTGGTGCACCAAATTCTCTTCAGGTCCTTCTAAGATGTATCGTGCAAAGGACAGTGGAGAGGAAAGATTTCTACAGAAGTGTCAGGCAATGAAGAAACTGGTGTTGAAAGTCGGGGCACCAGTCATGTTACTGGTAAACCTATCAGATGTTCTGGTGAATGGTCTCAGAGGGCACATAGTTGATCTGAGGGATGATGGAGTTTTAGTAGATTTTGAGACTTTGAAAAGGCATGTCCTCATTGATAAGTATGTCTTCAGAATCTATAGTAAGCAAGAAGGTAAAGTTGTTGCTGCTCGGCATCAGATCCCATTGCTGCTATCATATGCAGTTACTGTCCACAAATCACAAGGAGCCACACTAGATGCAGCGGTGGTTGATGCGAAACAGATGAAAAGACCTGGTCAGTTAGCAGTGGCAATCAGTCGAGTCAGAAGAAAAGAGAACATTCAAGTGTTGAATTTCAACCCAAGACTTGTAGTACCACCCAATGAAAAAGTGATACGCTTCTACGATGCACCTGCTGCCAATGTTGATGGTTGCAGAATCGAACCATGCTGTCATGATGCTGAAGTAGATGTGGAACTAATTCAAAAAGAGGAAGACTCATCTGTGCTTCATAATCATGAGGTCAATGACGACCAGGAAATGTTGACAGAAGAAGACGTATTGAACATGTACGAAACAGGGCAAGGGAAAAGCTTAGAAGAGGAGGGCATAGATTTAGATAATATACTTGAGAGGATGAAAGGAAACCAGAGGCCAATTACAACGGAACAGAACCAAAAGATTGAATTTATTGACTTTTTGAGCAGCAATGACAAATCCACATATTTCTTCACCAAGCAAATGGAAACAATTAAATCAATAATTGGATCATATTCCAACAGCGATCTGGAAAAGAACAAAATTTGGACAGGAGTGGGCAGGAAATGTTTCCTTCATCTGGTGAGCCCTGAGTACCTATGTGATGCCACAAATCTCATTGGTGAGAATAACCAACCTCCGTGAATACACGTGTTTTGATGGAAGTTTTCAATGAAATCAGGTCAGTTATTCTAGAAAAGATGAGCAAGGAAAAGGTCACAGATGATGACAAAGCAACAGAAGAAGGGAGGTTCAAAATTTCCGTTGGCGATCAAGGAACAATACATTACATTGGGGGGTGGGTCATTGCAACATTGAGACATCAGAAAAGGAAATATGTTTTGGACAACATGAATTCAGAAATAGAGGAAGTCAAAATTCGGAAGTGCAACAAAATGAGGGAGGTTGAACTTCTCAATGAGCTAGAATCTGAGCAGAACGCTTCAATTGGCAGTGAAATTTTCAGAAAACAGAATATAAGAGGAGGATTATTAACCATCAAGGGAAGCTCACTGCAATTCTTCGTAAACTTGGATAAAGAGTTGAGGTCACTGGAGACGTTCAGCAATCTCCGAAAGTACGGGTCGTCAATGCCGGCCGTTGTATTCCACAGTCTGTCGACTTCTGAAAGCCTCACATCGGAATGGCAAGCACTTTTTCCTGTTGAAAGCAACAGAGCTGTTTTGGTTTCATTATTCAGAGAGGTGGTACAGAAGTATTGCAACATGTCATGTGCACAACTTAGAAGAGAGTTCCTAAGGGAAATCAAGTCGAAGAAAGAGGAGGCACACCGAAAGCAAATCAAGATTAGAAAGCAAAAGGAAGCAAAGAAAGCATTCAATTTCAAAACAATTGGAAAAGACACATCAAAGAACATGTTGGCAAGCCACAGGAGAATGCAATCTGAAGTTATAAACTCAAAAGATTTCTTGACAAACAATTTCTCGAAAAAAGAACTGATTCGACTAAAACAAGCATACGACATCAAAGACTCATCACTAAAGACAAAGGATGACATTAAATCTGCTCTAGAAGCAACAATCATAAAAGTGGACAGTATTGCTCATCCAGAGCATTTGTCAACAACTTGGACCACCAAATGCCCCAAAAAACCGAAATTAGATCCGCAGCCAATTGAAGACATGTACCCTTGTGGATTGTGTGCAGGTAACTGTATAGACGACTGTGTACAGTGCGATGGTTGCGACCTGTGGCACCACAACCACTGTGTAAACTTCGATGCAAGAGAATCGGAAGAGAATGATGTTTGGTTATGCAATCACTGCATTGACCAAATAATGTTGTAATTGGTAAGTGCCAGGGCATTCATTAAGCCGGCGTATGGCGTCTGTATTACGCATGTAAACTACAGAAATGTTTGCATAAGACTTTCTCAATTTCAGATGCCAGGGAATCGAGTCTCAGATCCTCTAATTTTCTACATTTTCCTGGGGAGGTTCCCCAGACCACCCCGCAGATTCGGCGCCGATGAGGCACGCCGTGCGGCGAAGGCACAATAGGCCCATATTCATAAAACTACTTGTGTCTAAGTGAACTTATCTTTTGTTCAACACAAAAGATAAGTATCATACTTTGACTTAAGTATGTTTATGAATATGGACCCAGGACCCATATTCATAAAGCTACTTAAGTCTAAGTATGAT
>NMRB01002058.1:55365-73098 GCA_002633025.1 Notospermus geniculatus | reverse complement strand
GATGTCGATTTTATCAATTGTGGAGTGCCTCAAGGGTCAATTCTCGGTCCTTTGTTATTCCTGATTTACATCAATGATCTCAAAGATGAAGTGCACAATTGCTCTCTTTACCTTTATGCGGACGATTGCTCTTTGTTCTTGCCAGTTGCATATCATGACAATGCCGATCAATCTACAGATCTTCTTCTCAGTAATTTAAACAGACTTGAGAGTTGGTCACAGCGGTGGAAATTAGATTTTAAAGCTGGCAAGAGCAAAGAAGTTATTTTCCATGCTGCTAGCAGGCCGCCCAACATTTTTAGCCCTCTTATACTTAATGGTGACCCTATACCTAGGGGACTCAAGCACAAACACCTGGGATTAACTCTTGACAGCACACTCACCTATAGCGACCATTTGCATGATATCATCACGAAATGTTATAATCTTTTGAATCCGCTCAAGGGGCTAAAATTTGCCATCAGCTCAAAGCACCTCGAGAAAATCTACTCGTCATTTGTACTTCCTCACCTGGAATATGGGTCAATTATTTTTGATGTTGCTAATGTCAGCCTGCTTGCCAAACTCGATCAAATTCATTATCGAGCTGCACTGATCATTTCCGGATGTTCATTAGGTACCAGTTGTGTTAAGACTCTTGACTGCTTGGGCTGGATGTCTCTTGCTCAACGCAGAAGAGAAAATAAATTACTGTTGATGTTTGATTTTGAACGCCTGTTGCTGCCGACCTATGTTCAGAATGCCTTCTCTCATTATATATTCATCCAGTTCAAGATCAGAGGTTACGCCATCCTCAGTTGTACAGGCTCCCCTTCTCTATGTCCAGCAAACTTTCTAGATCAACCACATACCGAGTTCAATCAAACAGTGGGAAAACATTACCTATTGAAATAAAATCCAAGTATTCCAGGAACTCTTTCAAATATAACACGCGGGTCTTCTTAAACGGGAAAAAGAATAAGTTGGCCACGACTAAATTGAACATGGATCGAAACCTTGAAATTAACCTTAATAGAACCAGATGCGATTTCATCTTTAGGGCTCACCTCTTTTCTCATAAATTTGCTGGCATTAACGATCCTGCATGTCAATGTGGACATAGGTCTCAGTCAACTCAACACCTACTCTTCCATTGCCCTCTCATCCTGCAATTACGCACTAGACTTTTTTCTGACCCTGAAAAGCTGCCATACTCACCTCTTCTTATTCTAGTTTTACCCGCCTTGATCAGCGAATGAGGATGTTACTGTTTGGTAATCAATTACTCCCGGATCAAGTTAATGTTCAGCTAATCAGTATTATCTCAAAATTTATTACCGATGCCCAAATCATATTGCATCCTATTTGATATTTTACTCTTGATTCCTTTACTTTGAAAGACTCAATCTCGCCAATCTTATCGTTTCCTTCGGCATCTGTAAAACATCCTGTTCGGAATCATGGCCGGTCACCTGTTGTTGTGTATCATTCTTTGCGCTGTTCATTTATTTTGTTTTGGACTCAACTTTTAGATGGCTTGTCAGAGCTAATAATGCTTTTACCTCTATGCCTTAGCTCTGACAGGCCAACTTTTGTATCATGTACAGTCATTTCATTTGTCTCAATAAACCTTATACATATGACATAAGTCAGAATCTCGTGATGGTAGAAACCTAAAACCTTCACCTATACCTAGGTTATCAAGGATGAGCTTTCAGATGACGCAATGACCTTGAAGGTCAGAGGTCAAGGTCAAGGTCAAACAGTTCTAAACCGCAGATCTCCTCGTAATTTCAGGAGAAAACGAATTAGAAGCCTGAATTAACCATCTCCTGTAAGTTTAATCAAGTATGCCTGTTCCAGTTACGCAATTATTCTCAAGGTCTGAGGTCAAGGTCACAGTCAGTTGTCACAGATAACATGAGATAAGTCAGAACCTGGTGATGGTGGAAGCCTAAAACCTTCACCTATACACCTAGGTTATCAGGGATGACCTTTCGGATTATGCAATGACCTTTAAGGTCAGAAGTCAAGGTCACGGTCAGACAGTTCTAAAATGCAAATCTACTCGGAATTTCAGGGGAACACTAATTTAGAAGCCTGCATTAACCATCCCCTATTTGTTTAATAAAGGATCACTGTTCCAGTTACGCAATACTTCTCAAGGTCAGAGGTCAAGGTCACAGTTAACTAGCTCTAAGTAGTAAACTTCTCATCGGAAACCATCGACATCGCTCCGATGTCGATGCTAACGTGCTGCACAGTAACCTGGTTCCCTTAGCTCCTACCGACGGTAGAGCCCAGGTATCCACAACCGTCTATAAATAGCAGTGACGTCATCACTGGGAAAGCCGTGTCCAAAAGCGAAGTGCAAAACAGATGTGATGTGTGTATTTACCTGTCAGAAATGACTTCTCTGCTGCACGTTGTCAACAATGTCTGTAGAAAATGTACTCACAATCGATAACTCAAATGTATCGTCGATATACTTGTAGTTTTCCATGATTTTAATGTCTGAACTGGCCCAATGCGAAGACGCCATCTTTAAATTTGAAATTTGACTCTGTATGCGATTCATTCCGGCACTCGATTCACTCCAAAATTAGTCAGAGCTTAACCGTTAATTATAAATTTCAATTTCTACTTTATTAGAAATGTTACAACTATTCTAAAACGTGCTAATGATAACAAAATTTTTATATCCCAATCAACCTGATTTACACGACGTTTAATCGACGCTGAGAATCAACGGCTCCCCACCTGCCGGAATTCCGGCAGGTAGTCTGAGTTGCGGATACCTGGGCTTCGACACAAATCGTCAGCCAGCGCCACCCTCGGACGCCCAGGGAACCAGGTTAGCTGCACAGTGGAACTGGATGCCGGTGTAACGTTTTTCAGTGAGGCCCGTGTGCCAGTGTGACATTACAATAGATTGACGGAATAAGCCGCGACTTGACAATGGGCAACACACTGAGAAACAGTGAGTCCGTTTCCCAGTGTGTTGCGAACAATAGGAATCACACTCACAGAAAAATATGGCAACACTGAAAAACGTTACACTTGTTTACGATGCCCTTCTCTTGTTGTTCGAGAGATGCGGTTCACCAAGCACCGCCAATCACACCTTGAATCGTCATGAATAATAGGTGGCTTCTGTGTACTATCAGCTCAAACCCACGCGTATATTCTCGCGTGGTCTGCGTGATCGGGGTTCCCTATTGATTGGGTGAAACGTTCTCAAGTTATGGGGTGCTGCCTTGGGGAACTCCTCTGACAAAACGAGTCGTACACAGGACCATTTAGAAATCCCGTGGAATCTCGCGGTCTCGCGCCGCGGTACCTGTTGAGTGTCGCTGTTCATGACATTCTTCAGGCAGTCACGTGACCACGGGCGAGAGAACCTCGAATTCAGGTGTAATACTACGATGCTGGGTGATGTTCGCTACCGAAACTGCACCCAGGGTATTGTTTTAGTGAAGATTGAGATCCTGGGTAATGTTTGTATAATATACCCAGGTCCTGGGCCAGGACAACGTTTACCCTGTCAGCCGTTGTTGGCAACGAGGTGACATCGACTTACCTGATTGCAGCAAGAGTTCCTAATCCCTCTGTCGTTGACACCCGTTAAACTAAATACTTTTTTCTCAGTATCCTTTGGGTTTTAAATCCTATTATCTTAAAGCCTTACTGTATTGAATTTAGAAAGTTCTTACGTCCTCCGACGTTAGTGTAGTGTAAAATGTACTATGCCCTATCTGAATACATTAGAGCTCTGCGTTCAGTTTTTTCAATGTGTGCTGAAAACTAGGGCTTGATTCTCTGAATCTGTATCAGGCAAGTATTTTGGGGACCTTCACGAGGCTATGAGACCTATACCTGCATTCTCCTAACACTTTGAAAATATCGTAAAATTCAATACAGTGAGGCTTTAACAAATTGCTTTCAAACTTATTGCCTGTTTACCATTGAAAATGGTGAGAAACACAGAGTAAATCTCTTCAAATTGCAAGGTTACAGCTCTTTCCGTTTTCAGAGATCACAAATTCAGTGTCTTCATTTGAAAGTGAAAAAACCCCTTTGTATATGACTGACCTTTACCTGACGATGACTCGTGAACCAATTGAAGACACCATGCATGTCTGGTGCGTTCCACCAAGCATGAAATCGACGACGATATGTCTGGACTCCGCCAGAGAGTATGAAATAACCTCCGTCTTCTGGTACACAACCTAACTATTGGAGAATGAGATGCGAATTGAAATACCAGTCTATAATCATGATACAGTATTTCAAATCGTGACAACACAAATATCAGATGCGATATAGCCTACAGAAAGACTCGCCCAATAGGGATGTCGAGTGAACAAAAATGGCGACGTACGTGGACGGAGATCGCGAGTTCATCGCATATCTTTGCTTACCCTCTCACACGTTTGGTGGGGTAGCGGAAAAAAACACTTAATTTTCCTCTTACCAAATCATTCCACACCCTTTCCATCGCAATTAAGGGCTGCCTCGAAGAAAACCGAGAAAACTGCCGGCGATTGCCAATGAACCAATGAAAACCCACGGCTTCGTGTTGTCAGTCAAAACGGCTTGTGCCCGTTTTCCTTGGCGATGACCTAATGAGGAACCTGCATACTAATCCGTGACTTGGCGCTGACGAACAACTCAGTTAAAACTATGAGGTCGAAAGTCAAGCCAACGTTATTTGCCATTTAATTCTGAAACTACACCCTACTTCTAGCCCTAATTTTTCCGGGTGTTCGAAAAACATGGACTATGGATCAATGGACTCTGGACTACTGGACTGTGGAAACCATGGACTAGCCAGTCATGAATACCTCACTGACATGCGCCGCCTGCCTCTGTTTTCATGGTTGTGTACGAAGACGTAATCGCGAATAACACACCAGTCTTGTGCATGCATAATTGGCTACTGAATTTTCATTACTGGCTGTTAAAAAAATAATGCCTTTAATTTGCTCGGGAAGAGACGGCGAAAAACTAGGCTAGGCTACTCTCCATGCACACCGATATTAGGCCCAACAAGTTCATTCTAGGCTGCTGAAGCCTTGTGAATCAAACAGAGAAGACAAAGACATTGTTATATGAAAATTCGAAGTTTGTTAGCTACATGTAAACGAACATTCGATGTGACCCTACAGCACACGGCGATGACAGCTCCTCAATCACTCAAGACTCAGCTCCTAATTTCCTGTCGGAGAAGATGTTTCCATTTCAGGCGGCGTATGTCAATGAGGTATTTATGAATGTTCAGTCCATGGTTTCCACATTCCAGTAGTCCAGAGTCCATTGATCCATAGTCCATGTTTTTCGAACACCCAATTTTTCCTGGAGTAGTCCATTGAATTTAGAATTTTACACGTTCATCATCAAGTATAGGACTGACTCTAACATATATCTGAATGTTTTCAAACGAAAATTCAAGCGGGAACATGTTGAACTTCATCAATAAAATGGACTATGTTTTAGCGTAAATAACAGACTGAAGGTTATTTTTTTCCTATGGAGTTCGGCTGAACACGATTCCATATTCCAAGTTCCCATCAAAATACGTAGAGTATTCATTCTTATTAATCAAGCTAGCTTGACATGCAGGCTTCCAATTAAACCTTGCAAAACAAGCCAGCGATAAAGACACGCCGCCTCTTGAATAGACACGGGATCGCTGCGAAGCTCTCGACTCGTCATTCTCTGTCAGGCTGCGTCATTTTGGGGTCAGCTAAATTGGTATTCCATTAGATGCCTTCAAATCGACAGATGGTCTTATACACGTATTAATACGTAGGTCTTTATCCTTCTTGTCACTTTCCCACACAAACCTCGAAGTCATTTCACCTTAGTCTGGTTCCCTGACCTGCTGTATGATGGCTCTGACTGATGGTGCGATACAGAGGTCAGGTAAACGCCGCCGTCAATACTGATCTAACAAGATGACATTGTAAATGTCTGATGGTTCCCGCTTGTTAAGAGGACCTTACAGGCATGACAGGCAGCCGGCTGGCAGCCATTTTGATGTGCTCAAATCAATCATCAGGTTTGACCTTGACCTTGACCTTGACCTCTGATCATCAAGGCCATTGCATAATCAAAATGGGCATCCTCAGTAACCTAATAGTGGGTGATCATGCTTCCACCTCTGCCATAGGCAGAGATATATCAAATTGGCATCAAAATGGGCATCCTCAATAACTTAGGTATGGGTGATATCATGCCTCTACCTTTACCAAAGGCCGAGAAATTTCGAAATATCAAGTTTGACCTTGACCTTGACCTCTTATCATCATTGTCATTACATAATCGAAATGGGCATCCTCAATAACCTAAGTATGGGGGATATCATGTCTCTATCTCGACCACAGGCAGAGAAATTATGATTTTTCATGTTTGACCTTGACCTTGACCTCTGACAATCAAGGTCATTGCATAATCGAAATGTGCATCCTCAATAACCTAAAGTGTGGGTGATATCATGTCTGTATCACTACCACAGGCAGAGATATTTCAAATTTTCAAGTTCGACCTTGACCTCTAACCTTGACCTTGACTTCTGATCATCCAGGTCATTGCATAATTGAAATGGGCATCCTCAATAACCTAAGTATGGGTGATATCATGCCTCTACCTTTACCACAGGCAGAGATATTTCAAATTATCAAGTTTGATATATCAAAATCTCATGATATTTCGAACACCCGGACACTTGAGGCTGAGAATTTCAACATAGTCCAGTCTTTGGATAAGTAGGCATGAACTAAGACTTGTTTCATATTGCTCAGTTGACAGTTTGGCAAGTTATCTGAAAATATCAAATTCGTGATATCGATATCACCATGATCCCAACATCTCACATCAAAAGTAATCAGCCCATTCAATTCCTAAGGTATGAAAACCTAAGGGTACAACTTATTTCCATTGCTGTAGGTGTTGAAGGAGCCGAGTTATGCCATCCCATACGCACGCACGCACGCACGCACGCACGCACGCACGCACGCACACACACACACACCATGACCAAAAACAATATGGTTCCCGATCTGATTGATCGGGAACCATAAAAAAAGAACACTAGTCATGCGCTGACTATTATGGGATATCTAAGTTGTCCAGATGTCTAGCTGTAAAATGCCAATATGTTTTGCTCTCCTGCTGTGTAAGTTGTCCACATGTCTAGCTCAATAAATGCCAGTATGTTTTGCTGTCCTGCTGTCTAAGTTGTCGATATGTCTACCTGATGTATAAATGCCGATGGTTTTGCAGTCTTGCTGTCTAAGTTGTCCACATGTCTCGCTGTATAAATGCCGAGATGTTTTGCTGTCCCGCTGCCAGGCTCTCAGCAAATGCCAACACTGTGTGAGATGTCCTGGTGTCATCATCGAAGTTATTGGCCAGATGTGTAGCTGTATGCGTTTGTCTGTACATTATTCCATAAAAAAGTAGTTCCCTCAACATTCATTTCGTCTTCGGACTACTTTTTTGACGGGGTATTCTGCGCTCGTTCCAAAACGAACTGCCAGCAAACAATAAGAGCAACAACAAGAGCGTCGCATATGCCTCCGTACGTATGTTGAGTTGGTTTTCTCTCAAGATGTAGACGGAAATTAATCAATCTGATGAAAGGAACGACGTTCCCAACCTTGACCCTAGGTGGCGTTATTTCGTTCCTGCATAACACCCCTAGTACAGGTGGTAGGTTTCCATCTTGAAAGTAGTGCAGACTACTACATTTTGGTGAAGGTTTTTAACAGTCGTGAAGAGGCCAAGTCGTGTCACCACCAACCCCGTGGAATCTACACTAAAGATGTAGGTCGGTATTCAAAAAGGGTGATCATCGAGCGATTAAGACTTAGATGCGAATAACTTCAGTAAATCCGCACATTTTCACCATACATTTGACTAAGTTACACCCGTCTAAGTCTTAAACACCCTCAACCGGAACACCGGGACCAAATCCCGCGAGATATTGCGAGACTTGGGTTTGGGATTTAGTCCCGCAGGAAAAATCAACGCCGCCATCTTGAATATATTATTGCGCCCCCACCTATAGCTGGGATAGTGATACGGCGACCGAACAACCTGGATCTACTTTCGGACTACTTTGAGTCATCCACGAGAAGATATAGTTCGATAAAACTCATCACATTTGTGTCGTAAAAGAACCTAACGATGTCAGTTTTGGGATAATTTAATACAACATGATACACAAAAGTGAATTTTACTAAGATTTTACGAGTTATTGTGCGTTTTTGCCACACCGAAACACGTAATGTGTAAAAACCAGCCATGGGCGCAGCCATCTTTGATGCAATGCATTGTGTGTCTATAAATTAGCCCGGACTCTGTATAAGAATGCGAACAAATTGTCAAATATATCCGAAAATCTCTCGGTAATGCTGGTGTTAGTGTTACGGACATCGAGGCCACAAACGGCGTTGTCTTCGAAGGGATAAAACAAGTATTTTTCTATCAGACCCACAAACGTTTCTTGACAAAGGAATGTTTTAAATCATTATACATTATACATTCTCAGTGGCCTGGTCCCAATAAGGAGGTTTTTATTTCAATCAAGCATTACTTCTGGTATCCGCGCGACAGCAACTTCAACTTTGTTGTGAGCATAGCTATACTTAGTAACTATGCAATGAAGCGATTGTCAAATGCATCCATTGCCTAGCAAAAAAGCTGTCGGTTTTCATGTGAACTCGGCGATGGCAAAATTACGCTGGCCAATCCCACATCAATCATTATTCATAGGCTCAGTCTGGCGTATTGTGTACGAGTGACACAAGGTCTTTGCGCCTTCTCAGTCTTCCAACTTTCGTCCAACCAGCGGATTGGGGTGGAGCGTAATATCAACTGTCATTAGCAACACAATGCACGAGGTGGGTTAACATGAGAAATTGATTCTACCTTTGACCGCCGGCCCTTCTCCGACCAACTAATGGGCATGCGCAAGATCTACTGGGCATGCGCAAGATCTACTGGGCATGCGTAGCTTATTCCATAGGCCTGTAATGCTATATGTTTCGCTGTGTTTGCTTAGTCTAGTTTTTGCTCGGCCAAATCGGGATTTCCGTCGGGGATTCCCGCCATCACGCCATACACTACAGAATGTACAGCGCAATGACATGCATTTCGCTGTTTATGATGCAGTGCGTGCATTGTGTATTTGTTTGCCTTTCCCGAAACAATAAAATATTCTATTATGGGTCTTCTGATATAAATATGCGAATAAATTGACTCAAATATATTTACTTCATCGGAAATCATCATAAAATACAATAAAAAGAGCAGATATTTATCAGAAATGTCATTTCTTCAGGAACTACTTTTACCGCCGAAGTATGCTCCCGACACCGGCGCTGTGAGGCGCGACGCATCACATAACTCTACGCAAAATGGCGGATTTGACTGTTGTTCGTAACGTCACCAGGTTATTTTGGAGGCTTGTGCCCTGTTGTTCAGGTTGAAACATCCTTTTTGAATACGGCCCAGAGTTCCCAGAATGAAATGATGTTGAAAGTGGATTCAAGGCGAATATTTTCCGACTAAAAGGATTTTGTGCTGATAACAAGTGGTATTAGAAATGAACTACATGTAAATACTAATTACATGTATAAAGAAATGCCTGTTTTCCTGGTAGGAAGCAATTTGAACATGAAAATCGTTCCGAGAAGGGACGGACAAGATGGCGGCCGCCGATATGGACGACATTAAGAAAGCAAAAGCCTGCCTGTTGTGCGGTCTAGAAAAATCCAGGCTGGTCAACATGAAACGTGTACGGTGGCCCATACATGCCATGTATTTTTGTCCACATTACAAAATTCTGAACATTATTGTATTTTTTCTTACATTTCCACCCGGGTGGAAAACATTTTCACCCACGTGACTTTTCAGCCAGGTGGAAATATTTTACATGTTTTACATGAAAATGTTTTACACCCGAGTGGAAATGTTTTACACCCGGGTGAAAATGTAAGAAAAAATACAATAATGCTCAGAATTTTGTAATGTGGACAAAAATATACTGTACCCGCGCCCCAATACCGTCCTGGGCGGGAAATCAGAGTAGGCGGCCGGTTGTCATGTGGGCCGAGTTTTGTACGGTCGGTATTGTATAGAAATTGCCGTCAAGCGAATAGGCCCTATTGGTATGCAACAGCAATTTTAGCATGTCAAAACTTCGCGGCGCTCTGGTGATTCACGGACTACATCAAGTCATGGTCTGATCATCTTACAATGAGGCCTGTTGCATACCACTAGGGCCTATTCGCTTGACGGCAATTTCTATACAATACCGACCGTACAAAACTCGGCCCACATGACAATCGGCCGCCTACTCTGATTTCCCGCCCAGGACGGTATTGGGGCGCGGGTACAGTATACATGGCATGTATGGGCCACCGTAAACATGCAATGCATGGGGAGGTTAGAACTCTAGATCTCTCTTTTTCATTTGGATGAACTGCAGGTGAAATTCCTTCGTCGTATTGCTTCTAGTATACACACACCGTCACCATGCAATGAATGTGCACGTGATGTAAACAGAAAAGAGTAGAGTAAATTAGTGTGAATGTCATATTTTTACGTGAAACTATTTTATTCCGACGAATGATATCAATTTATCTTAAAATTTGGCGTTAAGAGTGGTTCCCGAGGCTTTTTATTTCTTACTGCAAGGATTTCAAGGATTTACTTTATTCGCGAGCAAATACCAACTAATGGCACTGTTATTTCATTCCCGGCTCTTCAGTCCGTCGGATGGGACAATAAGCCGTGGTGCCTTGTACCTTGTGTCTTTGCAAGCGCAAGCAAAAGACCGCATCCAAGTGAGGAACATGAGTAGGTTCTGATGGCCCCCTCCGAACTACCTGGGCCAATAATGCTATAGCGTCGGCCCTGACGGAAAAAATGAAACTAATTGCACCAGATCAGGGTGTGATTCGCTGATCTAACAAATTCTACATGCTAGTGGTAAATGAGGTAAGATATTTCGCCGCCAGTGTCAAGTGTGCGATGTTCCCTGAATCAAAGGAACCTGAATTCAAGACGGTGGCTCTGGCGGCCATAGTGTAATTCCGAACGCGGCATTTTCGAAAGGAACCTTCCTCTAGTCACCCACAACATACGTGCAAAAGTCAATTTGATCGGACCAACTGGAAACGGGAAAGTTAACGCCAGGTCGCCGCCGCCAACGACGACGACAACGCCAACGAAGCTGCTTTTCCACGAGGCGTCTGCGGGCGCGGTTGCGGCTGAAACAGCTAAAGGGAAATACGTTGGATCGATTTTTTCTACCCGCGCCCGCCTCCTATTCCGCGCCCGCAAACGTCTCGTGGAAAAGCAGCGACGATATAATGCCCCCGCTTCATAAAAAGTAGGTAGAGCTTTCCCAGTTATAAAGACAGTTATAAAGACACCTTTGAGGCTGATAGATTTTGTCATTAAGCCACGCTTGCCAAAAGATGGCAGCAAAGTTCTAGCGCACCAATAAAAAAGGACATTCTCCCGATTGGTGCTCAATCGGTGCTCAGTCAACTTTGATGGGGCCCGCTCGGCATTGAATTGGACCGGAGTGGCACCTATTGGTCAATTGCAGCTCCTGTTGAACAGTGTCCAAAGTACATGACGTAGGTTTGAATCAGCAGAAATGTCGATCCTGGCAATTGTTCCCAGGACAAGCTTCTGTAGTGAGATTCTGAGCTAGTCAGTTGTTGCGTCACCAATACAAGCCTTTCGTCTGCATCCGATAGCTTTCAACATCCCTCGACGGAATGACCTGGAAAAAGTCAGGGGTGAGAGTTATTGTGCAGTGTTTACTATTCTACTAGTACTGACGTCCTCCATTTATGGGAGTGAGCCTATTCTTTAGCGTCTGGGTTCCATGGGCCGATTTTTTAAACCATGGCTAAGATAACCATCGGGTGTCATTAACCCTCAGTTGACAAACTGTTTGTTAATCGAAGTGAAAACTGTTTAGCTTAAACGGTATGAACAGTACACGTATTTATTATAAACGCAAAGCCTTTTAACATGTGTACACCGTTTTCGAAACCGTTTTAAGTGACAATGTGAGCACAGCAAAAAGGCATCGATAGCTCGTTCTAGATATCCAACAGAAAGCACAAAGAACGACACTCATGAAATGGTCCATGGACCATGTGCTCACCCGTTGGTCATAATACGTATTGTAATAGTGTAATGACAGAGGGTGGTACATATCAGTTAGGAGCAATCTGGGTCAAGTCATTTCCGAGTTACAGGACTTTAATGATTTGGGGGTGATCACGCTGGTGATTCAAACCTGATTTTTTTTTCGTACGCGATTTTACTGATCCATAACTAATCGTGTTGACTATTTTTGCAGTTGTTTCGGCAAATAGAAGGGGTGACAGCTTATTTTGTAATCACCCGTCGCCCCTTCCATTTACCAGATGAACACCAATACGACACGCACCATTAGTTATGCATCAACGACTTCGCGTACGAACAAAATAATTTTGTGTTTGAATCACCAGCGGGGTTATGCCACATACCAAATTTGAACACTCTGAGTCAAGTAATTCCTGGGTTATAGCACTTTTATGACTTTCGGGTTATGCCACCTGGTGGCCATACTGGATGTCCAATCGGGCCGAATCTTTATATGCACATATAGATCATCAAGATGGAGTCACATTCCAAATTTGAGCACTCTTGGCAAGGTCATTCCTGAGTTATAGCACTTTAATGATTTTTGGTTGATGCCACCTGTCGGTCATATTGGAAGGCAAATCAGGCCGAAATTTGACGTGCACCAAAATGTCATCTAGAGGGAGGTACATATCATGTTTGAGCACTCCGGGTCAAGCCATTCCTGAGTTATAGCACTCAGATGATTTTCAGCTTACAACACTAGCGGCCATTTTGGATCGTGCCGAACTTGTATTTTTGAAGGTGCCCCTCTGATACACCTTTGTGCAAGATACATGTATGAAGTCACTCAGTGAAATAATGGCGAACTGTGGCAGGTTCGTTACGTTTGTACAACTTAGACCTCTGTGACCTTGAAAGGTAGGTAAAAAAAAACGTTATATCGGGCGTCCCCAAAAAGTGGAACAATTTTATCTCGGCACAGCTCACTTTTCCTTGTATAGAATTTAATGAAAGTTTGCATTTCTAAGATGATATTATTTTGAATCGACTGTAAAAAGTTCAAAAGTATTCTGGATGCACTAATCAATTAAAAATGGCATGTTGAAATGTCAGAATTGCGTCACCTGACAAGTTGATGATGCCGGCCTGGCTGCATAGAGGCACTATCATCTGTCAATCAGTGGGCCCCCTCCCATACCAGTCGTGTGACACAAACCTACTTGGAGGGGCCACGCCCGAGTTTATCAGGAAAGATGAGCCCTGAGTCCTCAAAGTTCTGATTGCAACCCCATGGACTACTCGATATTGGACTCTCTCAGAGAAAAGGTGTATCGCGGACCAAATAAAAAATTCAAAGAGGAGGAGTTAAATGAAATGGTCCATGGATCATGTGCTCACCTGGATGAAAGTATCAGAAAAACAAATGACAAATGTTAAATCGAAATGTTCCAGGGGCCTTGAGTTCCAGGGTCATACGATTATGGTCAAATTTTCAAGGTCAAAACATTCTGGCATGAGAATTTATGACATGTGCCAAAGTCCATTTTCCAAGATGGCTGCCTGGTAACCATTATTTGCATTCCAATTGGGCAAAAATGTGCTGTACACATAGAGGATACCTAGTAGATTACACCAAGTTAGAATAAGGCCAAATAGCCACAAAACGTGCCACCAAAATGACAAAATTTTGAACTTTACCTCCGTGACCCTGAAAGGTAGATCAAATCAAAACCCCTTTAGATGCCCCTGTGATAAAAATTTGGAGACAATCCAGTGAACAGTTCAGGAGTTACTGGACTTTGAGCTTTGGTTTTGGCCACCTGGTGGCCAACCCAAGAATCGAATCGGACTTAAACTTGATGTCATAGGTCATCTGACATAGGGATATACAGGGTGTCCCAAAAACACTGACTAATTTTGATTAGACCTCATTCTGTTGCTACTCAAGGTTTTTCTTCGATGTTTTGTCCAGATATTCCCCGTAACTAGAAATTTTAACCGTGTAATTTTTTTTCAGAAATACCCACTAGTTCACAAAATTATGTTAGTAACTTATGATATTGTGTTCAAACCATGCCCCCCTCTGCTGGATAACAGCTGCAACATGCACATTGGAATTGTCAGTTACTCTGTTGGTGCATATCACAGGGACTTGAGGCATGCATGGCAGGGGTGGTGGGTGTTTCCGAGGTCCAAAAGCACCCACGGACAGTGTCCTGACCCCCGGGGTAAAATACCCCAGAAATATGTATATATAATAACAAGGGATCTAACTCCAACTCTCAGGCAGACTGGTGTTTTTAACTTCAAATCTTGCTCACAAGAAAACCCTGACACTTATGAACGCGAAACACAGCTATTTCCACTCAGAAATTCCTCATCGTTCAGAAAAACACAACAGTTTCACCGTCAAAGGACCCTAAAGGGCCGAAAATGCCCTTGTTTCCTCGCGAGACCCCCCGAAATCACATCTTTGAAAAATTACTGGCAGGACAAAAAGTGAAATTTTCACACTGTTTATGGCTAGATCTCCGCAACCATTCAACCGATCGGAACATTCTATATACCAATGGATAGCTAGGAACATGCACTAAACCACTAACCTGGTGTCAAAAAGATTAATCCACATATCAAGAGGTTATCCGATGAATTTGTCCAATTTTCGTGCAATATTGTCAAGATATTTTCACAGGAAACACCCACCACCCCTGCCATGCATGCCTCAAGTCCCTGTGGTGCATATCAGCTGAAATTTGCCTAATTTCGCTCCCCAAGTTCTGCAGTTCAAGTCTTTCTAGTGTATAACGGTTGTCACTGTACACTCGATCCTTTAGGTATTACCAAAGGAAGTAATCTGGGGGATTCAAGTTTGTTGAGTAAGGGGAGCCATGGATTGTTCGTTCGACGGGATATCAGTCCTAAGGAAAGTACCCTACCAGAAATTCCAGCGTTCAGCACAATGGGAGGTGCCCCATCTTGTTGTGGAATATGACTGTTTTCATATCAACAGTTTGCTTTCTCCTGAGGGAAGAGATGAATCTTCTCCCTTAAGCATATCAATGTACCTGTCAGGGTTGACAGTTACAGTTTTCCCTTCTTCATCCTCAAAAAAGTATGGCCCTATTATGCCACTGCACCAGACAGTAAGTTTCTCCACACAGAGAGGACATTGCGTATGCTATTTCTCCTAGTAGGCCTACCCAACTATGAAATCGACCACCAAGTTAAAATGGTGTCAGTGTCGGCTAGACGGGATAAATTTGGCCTTCATATCATAGACAAGAGCAGAGACAGGCATGGATTGAACACATCATAAGTTACTGAGATAATTTCCGAACTAGTGGGTATTTCTGAAAAAAAATTATACGGTTAAAATTTCTAGTTGCGAGGAATATCTGGACAAAATATCAACGAAAAATCTTTAGTAGCAACAAAATGAGGTCTAATGAAAATTAGTCAGTGTGTTTTGGGACACCCTGTATATGTACCAAGTTTCAGACCAATAGCACCTGCGGTTACGAAATGTACCACCAAAAGGCAATTTTTTTAACTTTGACCTCTGTGACCTTGAAAAGTAGGTCAAATAAAAGAACATTTCACGTACGTCATGTATCCTCATGAGATGCACCTGTGATAAAAATTTGGAGACAATCCAGTGAACAGTTCAGGAGTTACTGGACTTTGAGCTTTGGTTTTGGACACCTGGTGGCCAACCCAAGAATCGAATCGGGCCGAAACTTGGTGTCATAGGTCATCTGACATAGGGGTATTATGTACCAGTCCAAGTTTCAGGTGAATAGCACCCGCGGTTACGAAATGTGCGACCAAAAGGCAACATTTAGAACTTTGACCTCTGTGACCTTGAAAAGTAGGTCGAATGAAAAACCCGGTATATATGTAATGATACACCTATGACAAAAATTTGGAGGTGATCCAGTCATTAGTTCAGGAGTTATTGCACTTTTTGTGTTTTTTGGTTTCCGCCACCTGGTGGCCAAGCTAAGAGTCAAACCGGACCGAAACTTGGTGTCATAGGTCATCTGACCTAGGGGTATACATGTACCAAGTTTCAAATCAATAGCTCCAGCGGTTACGAAACGTGCCCTGCTAACGGACGAAGACGACCGACACGGACGCTGCACCATCGTAAGACAATACCCTAGTATAGTTTCTTGGGAAGAAATTGCATTAATCGAAATTCGTAAGAGCATTTCAGGACGGAAGAAACGGCTGAGAATGGTGGTAGAAGAGATGGAGGACGCATCGAACATATTTGAAATAGGTAATTTATTGTAATATTGTATTTTTGGACATGCAATTTTGATTGGGACAGTACATGTATTCGCAGAAATTATATTGGATACCTTTGATGTAGCAGGGGCTGCTGACGATATGCTGAAGGTGGTCTCTGTGAATTCTCAAATATTTTGGTAGTCAAATAAATGAGATATGCGAGACAAAAAGTTTCCACTTTTTGTGGACACCCGATATTTCCACTACTCAAAAAAGTTAAGGACCACTTGTTATTTTATGCACAACTTCTTCATATGACAGTTTTTACAGCTGATAATGGTATGATATAACAGTTACAAATGACCTCAAACACACTGTGATGAATTACAGATGTTGTGAGTTTCAGTTGTTGGATAACGTGTTCTGAAGCAATGCCTGAAACAGAATTATGAGTTATGAAAAAAGTGGTCCTTAACTTTTTTTGAGTAGTATATGATAAAAATTTTGAGATGATCCAGTTATTAGTTCAGGAGTTATTGCCCTTTTTGTGTTTTTGGCTTTGGCCATCTAGTGGCCAAGCCAAGAATCGAATCGGACCGGAAGTTTCAGGTCAATAGCCCCAGCGGTTACGAAACGTGCCGTGGTAACACGGACGACGACGACGGACGAAGGACACCGCATGACGACAAAAGTTCACAGGTGAGCTAAAATGATATAAAAAGAAACGTCGTCTCAAAAATTTCGCAAATTTTCGACCCCAACTGGGGTCTTCCTCAGCCACTTACTAGTCGAGCTACCAGAAGAGTATTTCGCAAATTTTCGACCCCAACCGGAAGTGTAATTACACTTCTGGTAGCTCGACTAGAAAGTGCCTGAGGAAGACCCCGCTTGGGGTCGAAATTTTGCGAAATTTTGGAGACGACGATAGTTTGTTCTACAGAGGGTTCCTAAGAAAACTTCTATACTATCCGTACCTTGACATGGTGAAGTAGATAAATGGGTTGACGCAGCTGTTTGCGTAGGCTGGAGCCCAGCAAGCAGCAATGAAGGCTTTATAAGTGTCGAAGGCTATCATGAACAGCCACAGCGGATGGAGTCCGTCTCCCCGTGTGTTTGGATTGCGGAGATAATCGTACATGAGGATAGCTATTACGACAGGTCCCCAGCATATAACGAAGAGGACAAAAACGCTCACTAACATTTTGATAACCTGAAAAAAAACAAACGACAAATTGGAAAAGAAACATCTATGATAATAGAAAATGCCCAATGCTCGAAAACGGACAATAGGCCTTTTTACACAGTGGGGAATCCAGGAAACCTACCTCCACCCCTCCTCGGGGGGGGGGGGGGGGCGGGGGG
>NMRB01002058.1:29409-55208 GCA_002633025.1 Notospermus geniculatus | reverse complement strand
CTGTTGTTTTTTTTTTGCTGAAAACGTTTAGTCGCAGGATGAATATCTCTCCAGCCCTTCCATTTCCCTACAAATCTGCATTTGCTAATAAATACTTATAACCACAGATCCCTGTCAGCTGCCCTGCATTCAGAGAGACTTTTCACTAAAGTCTCTCTGAATGCAGGGCAGCTGACTACCATCCACATTCCCCTCCCAGTCACCAAAATATCAACACCACAACTAACGTTCAAGACTACTGGTTGGAGATAAATGTGTAATATGACAGAGGGAGGTACATATCAGTTATGTGCAATCTGGGTTAAGTCATTCCAGAGTTACATGACTTTGACGGTTTTGGGGTTATGCCACCCGGTGGCCATATTGGATATCCGATCGGGTCGAAACTTCACTTGCACATAAAGATCTAGTGGGATCCACATAGCACACTTGAGCGCTTGGGGTCAAGTCGTTCCTGAGTTATAGCACGTTGATGATTTTCGGGTTACGCCACCTGGCGGCCACATTGAAATTCGAATCAGGTCGAAATTTGACGTGTACTTAAAGGCCATGTAGAGGGAGGTACAGTCATTGACATAAGTTTATCTACACCTACTACCTTGAATATTTCAAATATTTTAACACGGTTTGTACCACATGAAAGTATATAACCTTGGTCATATTTCTGCATCAAAATTTTGGAAATTTGGAAATATCATAATTATGTAATAGCTCATTAGAAAGCCCCCTAAAAATCAACATTTTTATTAGACGGGGTTTATTTATCGAGCCGCTCGATGAATAAGCACTACTTTCGGTCTTATTTGTCAAGCCGCTCGATGAGGAGTACGTGTATCGAGCTATCTTGACAAGCAGGCTTCAAATTCAGCATTGTTCGTCGAGCTGGCAATAAAGACACGCCTCCTCATGAATATGCAATGGCTTCAGCTTGTTTAGTTCGGGAGTCAGCAGTGTGGTGGCGCTTCATTGCTCGCAACATGGGGGTCTCCGAAGCCAATTTATCCTTTTTTCAACCCATGTTTCTGTGTGATGGCCCAAATCTTAGACACTGTGGGCCGATTTCACAAAGGGCCTTTAAGACTTAGACGCGTGTAACTTCGTCAAATGCATGGTGGAAATGCGTGCATTTAGTGAAGTTACACGCGTCTAAGTCTTAAACACCCTTTGTGAAATCGGCCATGTATGTCGCATGCCTAGCTTCAGACACTCGGTTTTCGTCAGTCTCAAGATTAATCCGCCGGGGCTTGTGGGTCGGAATCTGCCGGTGAGTCCGAACACCAGGGTGTACCCAGCAGGATGATGCGACGATTCTGTAGACGATTTTATCAGTGTCACCACTAAGAAAAAAATAATTAAACCAGTTGTTCTATGTAGAAATTTGAAAAGTAAACATAATTTTCTAAGAAAAGGAAAACAAGAAAAAGAAAAAAAAAAGAAAAAATATCATGACCACACGGGAATCGAACCCTCGACCTCACGGGTGTAGTCCCCACATCTTTGCAGTGTGCCAATCAACACATTGAAGACAGTGCGGGTAGAGTATTTATCACCTGGTTCCGGAAATACGGGCAGCTCGACGTTTAAGCCTAATTCTGCGTACTGTTTAGCGAGCCGGGCTTGATAAATAGCCACTTCGTTTTTATTATGGAATTTATTTTTGACTTTCGTTGCAGGTTTGATAGAATGCAACTTTCTAAGAATTTTGGGCTGAGTTTCATCAAAATATCTCAAGTGGTTGCTGGGATATTTGAGATTATCAAAATTTTGATAGTTTGAGATTTTCGTGTTTTTCAGGAAATTTTGATGTCATTAGTTAAGCTAACCTCAGAATATGGGCTTACAAAATTTTGGAACTTTTTGCTTTAACTGGGCCGAGATATTCATATTTTCAGAATATCAAAATGTTGATATGCTAAAGTCTTTAAAGCCTCACTGTATTGAATTCAGAAAGTGCTTACGTCCTCCGACGTTAGTGTAGTGTAAAATGCACTATGCTCTATCTGAATACATTAGAGCTCTGCCTTCAGTTTTTTCAATGTGTGCTGAAAACTAGGACTTGATTCTTTAAAGTACGTATCAGGCAAGCATTTTGGGGACCTTCAAGAGGCTATGAGACCTATACCTGCATTCTCCTAACACTTTGAAAATTTCGTAAAATTCAATACAGTGGGGCTTTAACTTAAGACAGCTGTCACTTCCAACCAGTTTACGCTAAAAGTTCCAAAACTTCATTCTCCTACGTTTCTAGGTGATCTCTGTCTGCTAATATCATTTTTTTTGAAAAATTGGAAATTCTCGAAATATCGAAATTTTGATAATCTCAAATATCTCAGCAGCCACTCAAGATATTTTGACGAAACAAAGCTCAAAATCCTTGAAACTTCCACTCTATAAACCCTGTAACAAAAGTCACAAAAAAATTTCATAATAAAAATGTTGATTTTTAGGGGTTTTTCTAATGAGGTATTACATAATTATGATATTTCCAAATTTCCAAAAGTTTGATGCAGAAATATGACCAAGGTTATATACTTTCATGTGGTACAAACCGTGTTAAAATTGGCCCAGTAGTATTTGAAATATTCAAGGTAGTAGGTGTAGATAAACTAATGTCAATGACTGTACATATCCAAGTTTGAGCACTCTGAGTCAATGTTCCTGAGTTAATAGCACTTGGGATGATTTTCAGGTTACGCCACCTGGTGGCCATATTGGATGTTCGATCGGGCCGGAACTCGGTATCTATGAAGGTACCCCTCTAATGCACGTTTATGCAAGATATGAAGTCGCTCGATCAAATGATGACGAACCTTATGGCAAGCGGTTTGTTCATTTATTCCATAAACTAAGTTTTTGCTCTGAAAACTTAGTTTATGGGTCCAAAAACTAAGTTTTTGCTCGCATAACTCGGGTTTTGCTTTTGAAACTCATGTTTCAACTCCAGAACTGTAGTTCCAAGACCAGATGGACAAAAACTTAGTTTCTGCTCGGCAAAAACTCAGTTTATGGACGGTACGGCCAGAAACTTAGTTTGTGCGGCTAAAAACGTAGTTTCTGAGCAAAAACTAAGTTTCCAATCTGACACATTAGTTCTGCGTCCCCCGGAACTATCATTATGCTCCATAACTAACATTCTGGTCCAAAAACCAAGTTTCTGGATGCAAAAACTTAGTTTCTGGGCAAAAACTAAGTTTTTAACCGTAACCTATGTTTTATACCTCGGCTCCATTATCACACTTCTGCACACAGTATATAGGCATTCTACGATCGGGGACGAGGTATAAAACACAAGTTATAAGAACTATTGTTTTATACCTCGTCCCCGATCGTACAATACATAATGTGAGCACAGGTTCGATATTATGGAGCCGAGGTATAAAACATAGGTTACGGTTAAAAACTTAGTTTTTGCCGAGAAACTAAGTTTTTGCATCCAGAAACTTGGTTTTTGGACCAGAATGTTAGTTCTGGGGCATGATGATAGTTCCGGGGGACGCAGAACTAAGGTTTCAGATTGGAAACTTAGTTTTTGCCGAGTAGAAACTAAGTTTCTGTCCATCTGGTCTTGGAACTACAGTTCTGGAGTTGAAACATGAGTTCCAAAAGCAAAACCCGAGTTATGCGAGCAGAAACTTAGTTTTTGGACCCATAAACTAAGTTTCCAGAGCAAAAACTTAGTTTATGGAATAAATGAACAAACCGCTTGCCATAGAACCTTTGCAGGTTCATTACTTTTGTAGATCTCTGACCTTTGTGACCTTGAAAAGAAGGTCAAATCAAAACCCATTGTATATGTCATGTATCCTCATTAGATACACCTATGGTAAAAAATTTGGAGACGATCCGGTCATTAGGCGATACTTTTTTATACCTTGGTTAACGTGCTTTTTTATCCAAGGACATCCATAGGCGGTCGAAAAAAAGCCTTCTGTTGAAGCAGCAGAGGACTGAGGAAAAAAGTAAAAATAAAATTTTATTTCAAAATAAAGTATCCAACTTATTACCCCAAACTTCTCTGACATTGATTTGCCAGTTTGGCATTGTGCAAGTTGTGCAGTACTCTGATGGAGGGGGTTATAATCCTCCCTCGCATTGCTCGGCTTGCACAAGTATTTGCCCTGTCCTGCACGGGTTTGCATCCACGGCCATGACCTTGCGGGCGGGGAAAAAATAAAGCAATTTTTTTTAAAATTCCGATTTTCCGCGATTTCGAGTGCTGCGGGCACGCTAAATGGCCGAAAGTAAAGTTTTATTTTTATTTTTTCCGGAAATTCACGGAGCGGCGGGCACGCTAAACTAGCCCTGGTGGTAACGAAACAGTCCACCAAATGGCAAAATTCTCAACTTTGATCTCTGTGATCTTGAAAAGTAGGTCAAATGAAAAACCCTTTACGTATGTTATGTATCCTCGTTAGATGCACATACATGTATAATAAAAATGTGGAGATGATCCAGACATTAGTTTGGGAGTTATTGCACTTTTTGTGTTTTTGGTTTTGGCCACCTGGTGGCCAAGCGAACAATCGAATCGGACCGAAACTAGTCCAGGAAAAATATGATTTGACCGAGAACAAATTGCAACCGAATTTCTTTTTGCTTTACATGGTTTAGTATACCCCTCCCAACATCACATAAAAAGTCCCTTCAAATCCGACCCCCCGTAGTGCCCGTAATTGGTATTTATTTGAGATCCTACATTAACTCCTATTACAATGTTTATGGACTTCTATTACAAATTCAAGTGTGCATGTGCTGCTAACTTTTTCCTCGTCCGTTTTAGACCCTATAAATGTATTACCAATAGATAGAAATATGGCACCTCGATAACATCGTTAAACTCGTATTTGTTGTAAAAACAGCAAGTTTGTTGAGTTTGGGCAAAATATGACGTAATATGTCATTTCTACAACATAGCGACAACATATAATGTTCAAATCAAGCCTATCTGACTCAGAGGTGCCATATTTCCGCAAATAAACAAAAGCATATTAGGGACATCGCATGGCAACTTTGACGCATTGGGCACTTCTGGTAAACACCCATGCAGTAGGATCATTGCTCGAAAGGGCTGAAAATAACGCTATACCTCCTATAATATAATTTGGGAATAAGGAGACAAGGCCAATCCCTACAACGTTTCAAAAGGGACACATAGTAAATTCTCAAGGACTTGGGAGCTGCATAGGGCTAATTCGAGACACTTCCTGTAAGCAACCATGCAGTGGGATTATTGCCGGAAGGGGCTGAAAATTAACGCTATTCCTACCATAATTTGGGAATAAGGATATAAGACCAATCCCTACAACTTTTCGAAAGGGACCCATAGTAAATTCTCAAGGACTTAGGAGCTGTAGGCCGAATTCGAGGCTATCCTTCATTTCATGATTTACGCTGAATATCAACCTCACGACACCTCGTGGTAGCTGGTTGTTTAGTAGTGTCATAGTTCGATTCTTACACTCTTTTTATTGTCAGTATGGTGTAGTGCATGGGTAATGGATTCAATTCTGAACATCTTTGGAGCAAATGGTTGTTGGACTGCGTAAATTATGGTTATGATTCTCAAACGTTTGACTTGGACTACCACTATTGACCACAAATGAGCGAAGGATCGAACCCAGGACCCTGCACTTCGCCACAAGGCTCACAGCTCCAAGGTCCTCAGACAAGGAGCTTAGACACAATTGTCTCGTTTGTGGTCCGGAATGTCCGGGGGGGGGGGGGTCATGTCCTGTCTGTGCTGTATGATAAAAACATATCATCAATCCAGGTTTTCTGATGCCTACTCAGGTACATTAACGCAAATCTGGGTCAGCAGGCAGTTTGATGGCGATGAAACAAGTTGGTTAAATATATGTCTGAAAGCTACATTAGGATGAGCTGGCCATTGAAAGTTTTTAATAATACAAAATTTGGGGTCCCCATGGTCAGTTTGCACCACTGTGTCAAATTGAGACTTGCGAGATTAACCCATTCTGACCACTCTGAACACGCGCTGTCTGAGTGCGTTTTTAGCCAATAACTGTGGAGTGCAAAATATTTTACCATGAAAAATGACATTCAAACATCGCCAAATATACGACCTTTCATGCAATGAATGTACTTTTTTTAGTTTTTACTTTGTCTTCATTTTTTCACAGATTTTAGAAAATCATAGGGTATGTCTCCGCTTTGACATAAGATTATTCTTATGCTATTGTCTAACTCAAAATAGTACATACAGGGTCATATTGACCACATTGTCAGCTACGGAATGAGGGGTCTAATAGTTTTGAGATGTTATGGAAAGCACAGTTATTGTCAAAAGAGTAAGTTAAATCCAGCTTCCAAGAGTGAAGTCTATAAATAACACAACTGGATGGGAGTTCCGAGCAGCGTGGTATGTGGGTCAGCCATGCAGTTCACTCGGAGGTGACAGCCTTATCATGTTTGTAACCAGAGATGCGGTTTATTGGTCTCTTAGAACCATTAACCCACTATGGATCCCAGATTTACTGGAGTAGTGTTACACACTCGCCTATATGTTCTGTGGGTCTGGGTTCGATATCTTTCATTAGTGCTATGAGAACTCCTGAGCACTAGAGAATTTAACTTCTACAAGTAATTTGCACTGTATCATGTATCTTTACAATGTGAAAGCGTTCCTACGGTACACTATAGACTCTCTTAGTTGAGCTGATAAGCCCTGAACAGCGCTAAACCCCGGGTAGAGTGAGGAGTGATGCAGACTGGGTATTTCACACATGTAATAATCTAACGATGTCATGCAGTAAGCCTGAAAGGGAAAATAGGGTTCAACAAAACGCATATCAATAGCAGCAAAATTTATAACATACAGAATAAATCACTAAATGACATCACATGGAAGAATGCAGGACAGGAAAATAGACAGAAAAGACTAATTGACAGCACGTTACACATGTATTATATAAGTACGAGCCAGATCAAAACCAGCAGGAGTCATTTTGATATAAACTGAAAAAAAGATAACAATGCATAGATGTACAATATGGAATATTCACATAAACGTTGGTTAAATTCATTTTTAGGGGCCTATAAGGTATATCTACTGGGTTAGTGCCTGAAATGATACATGCAAAAATGGCGGGAAAGCACAAGCTCACTGAATCTTTGTCTGTTTCTTGATATTCTTCACATCTTCACGGAACTTTTTCCAATCAAATTAGTTAGAGAAATGTATCCGAAAAGGGGGAAAGGCGAGGAAAATACAGAGCTAGTTCAGGGTAGCATCCCTGTTCTTGGCTCATGAGAGACTGTTTGTAGGATGGTGACCTACTGTTTCTGATTAAGAAGCGCGGCAAAGTGTCAGCTGTTGCTATGTCAATTCCTGTCAATAGCCAAGTAACCCTGACTTGGCGGGAAAGTTGTGGTCAATGCCATTTGACTCACACACACACTGGTGGAAGCATAAACCTGTGCATAATTCTCAATTTCTTTAAATTTACTTACGGCTGACCAAAGGACCCGTTACATAAGAATTCACTTTTGCCGAGGATTCCGTTTCCCATTTTTGGAGTAAAAATCAGTATGAATGTCTGTAACTTTGCTAAGGTGATCATAGCAAGGTGTTCGAAACGCACCAATACTTGTGAAAACCCAGGCAGTTCTGATTCATCGGATTCAGAGAACACTGAAGTTCCTAATTTGACAGGGACCGACCATGCTGACGACGAAAAGGAAAATGAAGGTAGGAAAAAAACACGGCGTTATAATTCATCAGCTTCTATATCTGAACGCTATGACTATTACAAGAACTCAGTCCATGGATGCCCTAAAATGTCAATGAAGTCATGTGAGTTTCGTATCTTGGCCCCAAGAGTTGAAAAAATCTTCCGGGAATCACGACACTGGAGGTGCAAAACAAAAGGGTGGGCTGCTGACAAGCAACGTTTTATCCACCATTTTTCGACCAAGAAATGGCTTAAATCATCTGCATTAGAACGATCCAACCACAAGCTAAAGGACTGTCCTGCTTGTCACTCCAGTAGCCATGAAAACATAAGTTCTCTATTAACCCATTCTCACAGAGCACCACACCCACTCCAAGCAATTACTGGCAGAATAGCAAATGTGATCAACAGTCAGCCTGCTGCAAGCGACATAGAGTGTGGAGTAAGTGTGGCAGCGAAAATGGTTAAGAAAGCCATTGAACCCAATTTTAAGAGGACTTACGGCATGAGTTTTGTTGAGGCGTTGGCAAAAAATCCAACAATCGAGAAAGCATCCAAAAGAGAAAAGATGGTATTTCTCAAGGAAAAGATGAAGGGCATGGAAGTGCAATGGAGAGGGGAAAATGGTGCCGATGCGAAGAGGCTTTTGGGGTCTGGTGAATCCTTCGCAGCTCACGAGAGGAGGCGAAAAAGCATGTACTTTGAAGCGAGAGAAGAGGCTGAAAGGCGAGTCAAGGAAAATCAGTCGACTCCAAAGACCATCAACTTCATTTCGTACAATTTTGACAAGGAAGCTTACTTAGAGGACATCAAACGTCAGCAGCCAGGATCAGATATCAACTGGACAGAGTGGGCAAGGGAAAAATACCCTGTTGTTAACTCAGCCATGGACATCTCGCCAAAGGGAGGGCAGATTCTGATGGAATATGCCAAACAAAACGGTGTTGATGTTAACTCCTTCAACCCCAAGAAAACTGTCTCTGGTCGGGATATCTCCCAAAGAGTTCGTGTAGCTAAGAAAAGGATTCCAGGGACAGATATTGCTATGCCAAACGAGCGCTCTGCTTTGGACCTCAAACGTGAGACTGCCAGACTCTTGGAAACAGGGGAATTGGATATAGGAGAAATGGTAGTGCCAAAGGCCTTTGAAAAATCGCTGATAAACACGAAGACGGGCCAAATGGAAAAGGTGAGAGTCACTGTTTGTGGCAGAAAATTTTCTCTAAAGAAAATCAGGCAGAATGAGCTGAAGCGGCAGGAGGATAAGGGCATTTTGAGAAAACACCAGGATGACTATTACGAGAGTACAGACATTAAAACAATCAGGGAACAACTGTCGGAACTAGGAGAAGATTATTCAAACAATGACCAAACTGACCGCGATCAACTGAAGACCATTCATCGTACACGCCACATGAAATTTTGGCACGACCACAGCACCATTCTGGACCATTCCCACTATCTGATGATGTTTACGTGGATATATGACAAAGCCAACTATCTAGATGACGAGGAATACCTACAGAAAAATGCAGAAGAGAAAGGGTTCTCGGTACAGGAGTTTGTTGAAAGACCTTCACTTTACATTCTTGGGAGGTCAGCAGCCAGTGATGCAGATCAGTTACTCTACTGTGAAACAAGAAGAGAGGACCTCATAAAATTGGATCAACCAGTGCTTTCTGTAGATCACGTCCCTTTTATGGACCGACTGCGGTTTTTCTCCGGGGATGAGCCTGCCCGTGATTTAGAATGCGGCCAAAAGCACCTGAGGGCACTGTGTGGTGTTACAACAAAGGACTACACCAATTTGCAAACTTGCTATCGTGCAGTTCCACCGTCATTGAAAGAACGACAGACAACATTTCTTGAAGGATGCCTTTGGCGTCGTTACCAAAGTGGTACTATCAACCCTTTCGCAAACCTTAAGAAAGGTGAAATCCAGCAAGAACTGAGAAGCCGGGGAATTGATTATGACGAAAATGCCAACAAACCAGAACTGGAGGAGGCTCTTAATGAAGTATTGCAAGGAATGCAGAGGATGCCTGCTGTATTGGGCCATGATGCCACAGAGCTGCTGGAGGAAATAAACTGCGAACTCTATGAAATTGGGGAGTTTGAAGGACTCCATGATGTCTCCAATGTAATACAGCATCTCCTTGAAGAGTTGCCTACCATCACCACCGGAGAGACAAGCAAAGATCTGAAGAACTTCATAACATCTACAAAAGGGAGCAAGCAGCAAGTCAAGGGGTGTGACGCCAGGTTAATGATCATCCGGGTGGCTAAATATTTGTCTGATTTGGAGAGGTCAAAAGGCGAGATTGATCACGACGTTGTCCTGGTGGTTCAACTGTTGGCAGAGATATCATCCATTGTCTACAGTCGGGAGGTGGAACGTTCCCCACAGAAGATCCTGCGGCTATACAACCTCACATTTCTCTTTGCTGACTTGTGCCTGAATCACTTTAGCACCCCTAAGAAGATGACAAGACGGAAATTTTTCGGCGGATACTTCCATCGCCTTTGTGTTCATGCCCCGGAGCTTTACCGAATTGTATGCCTACGCTCTCTCATCGCAGAAAATGAAGAGAGAACCTTTGGCGAATTGAAGAGGATGGCCGAACAAACCAGCTCTAGGAGACCAGACGGCATCATCGGTAATGCAATGATCCGATACCAAGCGATGAAGAAATCAGATTCATACAGAAGACAAGAAAGTCAGATAACCAAGGAATTCAACTCAATAACGAAACTTGGCAATACTATCTTCAAATGGGATCTTGTCCTGAAACGGCCTGCCTTCTTCCAAAGCCATTTGGAGAGAGTGGCAGACTTCATCTTGGAGGGGCAGACATGGTGGAGGATTTCAGAGGATGGAATTGAATTTCTTGATGGTTCAATGCAGCGCGTCCCAAATACATCCATCAGGGTGCGACATTTTCGGTCGGGCACCGTTAAAGAAGAGCTTCAGCGGATCAAGATATGTTGGCGAACCTGTATTAGTCTAATGAAAGATGGGCAGCTGACTATCCCAGTTAAAAGGATACGGGAATACAACGACGAACACAGCTTGCCACAGATAGTTGCAACTAAATTTATGGTTGATGGTAAGTGTAAGTCATGAAGTGGGGATTATCTTGATATCTTGAGNCGGCAAAGCTTACGCGGCATTGTTGAAAATGGTCAAATAAATAGCTGTGGAGCTTTTGTGCCCCTCCCCCACAGCTGATAATTGTTGAACCTGTATTTACATATCAATCACTGAGTTTTTCTATTCAGGAAGTAATTTACTAGTATTCGGCAGCATTAATGATTAGTGGGAACTGTATTCGACCCCTGAGCCATCTCTGCAGTAGCGTAGAAAATGTAGGAGCAGCAGAATATGGTGAAAATAATTTTGAATAAAGGGACTGACTTAATATGAATAATCTTTTTCTGTAGTGTCTGAAGAGGTCCATTAAGCTATGGTTGAAGACCATGAAGGAACATGCATTGGTTCAGATTCAGAGGATTCAGAGAAAGATTCCCATGACGGTGATGAGAGTGAAGTGGTGATTTTGCAGCAGATATCTGGTGATGTCATTCTTGAAGCAGCTGAAGATACAGGTATGTGTATATTCGCAGTCGTCAAATACACAGAATAATTCTGAAAGAACTTTTAAAACTATTAACCCTTAAACTTTTAACTCAAAGCTGAATCTGCACGTCATCAAATCATTCACTCCACCGTGGAAATCATATTTCGAGTAACCTAATGAATGCTTTTAGTTCCACAAGACTTTTTCTTTCATTTTTAGGCGAGATAAACTTTGAGGATCTAGCGTCTTTGAATGGAGGTTCCACTGATGACCAGCCTGAGAACCAGAAGGAGTCAAATGAGCCGAATATTGCAGAAGGTAAAAATACCGGTACTAATAGTCAACTAAGAGACGTCTTTTGTGCATGTCAACGTCCACAGAGTGAGTTTTTGGCTTGACGATCCATCGAGAAAACTTGCATGCCATTCTCTGATCGAGGTACTTCAAGGGGTTGTTCTGACGTCCTCGATCAACATAGACCCTACTTTCTTATGCATGAATAGAGTTTGGTAAGATAATCGCGAATTTTCGTTGCAAGCTTCATTCCGGTACAGAGAGTAGGCCATAAAGACCTCATGCACTTTTTCAGAAGCCCAAGGACATTCATGCCAACACAGTGAACCTGTCAGAAGGCAACAGAAGACTGTCGAACCAAGGCGGTTAGATTTCAAAAGTCCAGGTAGGATTACTGCCAATGGTTGGGGCCTTAATGGTTGGGGCCTTAATATGAGCATTCTAAACACCAAACAGAACTGGCAATTGAATAAAATTGTCATTGAAAAACAATTTCAAATTTAGCTTGTTTCAATACTACACTCGCTTGGTGAGAATGACCAATCAAACATGTTATCTGATTTTCTTTAACGTTACATCATTTTTTCTGCAGGTAAAACTAGTGAAGAACAGATCCTTATTGTCCCCAAGGAGTTTGATACAAGACTTTCCTGCGTGCTGGGAAATTCAGATGACTGCAGGACTTTCCTGCGACTACGGAACCGAGTCAAGGCAGAGCCGTCTTTGAAGGATAGATACCAGAAATCAAAAGCCCTTATGATGACCCAAGTTCTCAGGACGCACACGGAACTTAATGAAAAACTGAAAACATTCGAACTTTCTTATATGAGAGCGAATGGGGGTTCGGTTCCTGATACAAGGGTCTACAAGAATGATGTTGATGTCCGGCAGACGTATCAACGGAAGCGGGTTGCAGAGTCCCTTTTGCGGCATTGGGGCGTGACTGAGTTTTAGGCTATTTGATGATGATGATGAGTTTTAGGCTATTTGATGATGATATTTGTTTTAGGTATTTGATGATGATAAGCCTACTGTAATCAGCTGAGGCGCTATGTGGGACTTAAATTATTTGACAAAATTATTTAAAATAAGCATATTATATGGAATATATGATTCGTTGTGTCTAGATTACTTCCGAACCATAATTTGCTGATGCTAATTGTATTCCAATTAAACAATTTAAAGCCCGCATATGGCACCTCTTGCGCAAACCATGTGCGTATACCATCATGGGCGTCATTTTGCTTGGATCACACAGGATGTAAATTATGAAGGTACACGTTTTCATGGTTTGAAATAAGTTTCTAGGATGCAGACGATTAGACTTGGATGAAATGACATATTTTCATGGTTTGAAATAATGATTTCTCAGTGTGTTTGTTTTCATCCAATGCGGTCTAACATTTTTATGGCTTGGAAATAAGCGATTTTGAAATGGTTTAAGAAACAATGACTTTTTTATTTTGACTGTTTACCGAGCAACCATTTTTACACAAGTTGATTACTTGAAACCTTGGATATTCAGAAAACGTATTATTTGAAAACCGCATAGTTGCTTTGTTCGTTTGGATTGAATATAATAAAAGATTGCCAATTCATTGTTTGAAAAAATGGGAGGGACGGGCAGGGTATGAAATTTACAGGCGTGACAATTGTGAGATTTTCAACCGGCCAGTGCAGTGAGCTCGGGGATGGGGTCTAAAGGAATGGCTAAGATCGTAAAAAAAACCAGTTAAAGAGGCCTATTTTCAGTCAGTATTCTCTTACATTGCACAGCCTCTCTGATTGGTCTATTTGGGAGACAGTGGCTTATAGGGTCTGGGACTATAGAGAGTGGGAGAAACAATCAGTCATCCTTTCATGGAATCTTGTCATTTACATGTTGATGTAGCAGTTTAGTAAAGCAAGGAGATAATAGAGTTCCGTGTTTTATCTTTCTCATTTCTTCAGAAAAGCCCATAAAACCTTGAGTCCTTTTAGAGGAGAAGGCCTTAATCAGTAGTCCTCAATACACATGTACATGTACTTAATACAGTTGAAGTTAATTGTGCCGCACCCATCAGGATGGAGAACCCCCAGTAGGCCTACGGCACTTTTTAGAGTAACCCTGTATGCATCAACTTGCCATCGCACTCGCTCTCTAAACTAAAACCAAAAACATGAAGCAGTGAAACTGAACAGCTACAATACAGATGACTATGTAGATTCTACATGTACATCAGTACGCCTATATCGAAGCATCTCAATTAGTCACCCATTAAGAGGTCACGACATACCTTGCTGCTGTAAAAAAATTTAGATATCAATGACAAGTAGGCTGTCAGAGAATGCCAGGCAGTGGGAATTCCTGGCAGTGAATACAGATGTAGGTCAGGACACTTCACGATGGTTCTTCCAGACTCTGAACTGCGTTAATATACCTGAGTACTATGCTTGTCTTTATTTGCGGCAATAACTACTGGCCATACTGAATACATGCAGAAAGGCATTGGTCCAACTTGGGAGTTCTCGATTTCTTCATTTCTTGATTTCTCTGTTTACCAATACCCTCTTTCAACGCTCGATCGACCGACAGACATTACTTTCTTGCAGGGGTTCTTTCAGTATTCAGTAATACACGTACTACCGGTATGTACGTATTTCAACGCGGTGGGACCTCAGTGCGTTTGGAAGAAGCTGACCATGCGTATTAAAGCCTCACTGTATTGAATGTTACGATATTTTCAAAGTGTTAGGAGAGTGCAGGTATAGGTCTCATAGCCTCTTGAAGATCGTCAAAATGCTTGCCTGTACGTACTTCAAAGAATCAAGACCTAGTTTTCGGCACGCACTGAAAAAACTGCAGCTGTAGATCTCTAATGTAATCAGAGATATCATAGTAGGCTACGTTTTACACTACACTAACGTCGGAGGACGTAAGCACTTTCTGAATTCAATACAGTGAGGCTTAAATATTATGAATTAAACCAAAAATAGATAAGAGAAGATAACACAAATAGTGATTGTCCCTGTTTATGCCATCATGCAGAGCGTGCAGTCTCAAAATGAGCTTCTGTATTTTTCTCGTAGGCAGTCACACACACATAATTTTATACCTTTATTTTCTTGACATCATCGGTTCCTTTATTTTTTGTTGAGGCCCTAAAAGGCAGAAAAGGCGTTCATGTACGTACCCATGATATAATGTACAGTATTCCCTATAATAAGTGGCCGCGGCGGGAAACCGAATTTACGCCAGATCATTGATTATACATGTTGGGTTGGAATACGTAATGTAATAGAAACCACGGATAAATGAGACATGACGTCTGGTGGCAATGGTTTTGTCGGATTTCTGGGCCTACTACTTTTCTTTATGAATGCCTGTAATTTCGTTTATTTTCACGAACGTGCTGGTTGGCCTACCGTCCATTACGACAACAACTCAAAATGAGGCCTATTCAAGACAAGGCTTTTGAATTTCCCATTGACTACCGGTACCCAACATGTATAATCACTCCATAGACACCATACACGCTAAAGTAGTTCCAGTAAAATGAAAGGGAGGTGCTAGTGTGGATGTGGGTGGTACCGGAAGATGAAGATGAAGATGAAGCAGGTAGAAGGTTGATGCATTGAAGCTGCGAAAGTTTGTGAAGAGTTGCACTAAATAATGTGTTGCAGGAAGAAAATCGAGTCTACAGAAAACAAGTGCCAAATTCTGAAATAGATGAAAAAGAGAAACATGAATACTAGTAGCTGAATGATATAGGCCTATTAGACTGCTATAGTTGTACCTGAGGTTTGTGACGTGCATTCTGCAGATCGGCTGCGAGCAGCCCATGCATGCAACATGGCCTCGCGCCTACCGACATGACCGACGGGTAGGGTAGGATTGGGCTACACCCTACACCATCACCATGCCATACAATGTCATACGTCGCCTGTTATTGTTATTGTATGTACATGATGCATGACATGCATTGGCTGGCACGACGAGAGGTTTTCTGTTGTGCTGGCAAAAGTTAGTCAGTCAGTCAGTCATTCATAATTGCGACTGGCATTTTCGCCCTTTACAGCTTATAGTTACTTAGTGTAAAAGTAGTATATTGGGTAAGACTTAACGAAATGTTTCCTAAATACCGGGTAGTCAGTTGGTCCACAAAAATTGAACTGCCACGTCGTTGCACGTGTGACCTGATGACCGTGACCTGCACCTTCGCAGTGGCCTCCTGGCGGCTGAGTCATAAGTAACACTACGCTGTTCTGCCATCTATTGGAGATTGATAGAGCTAAATCGTAATTAAAATCGCTAATTACTAATTAACCAGAGTAGCTAAGGGGCTGTAAAAAGTTATGGTTGTTTTCGATCGATAGCCGACCTTTGACCGTTTACAGCTCGTCAATAGATGGTCTGGTTTGTTCTGTAGCCTCCACAGCTGGAATTTCTATATAGTATAGTGGTATGAGATGATCAGGGGCGGTCCTTGCGGGCGATAATGGTACTAGTGCTGAAAGGGTAAATGTCGTCCCGGGTATATACAAAGATTACCCAGGATCTCAATCTTCACTAAAACAATACCCTGGGTGTACTTTCGGTTGCCGAACATCACCCAGCATCGTAGTATGACACCTGGATTCCGGGTTGTCTCGCCCGTAGTCACATGACCAACTGAAGAATGTCATGAACAGCTACACTCAACAAGTACCGCGGCGCGAGACCGCGAGATTCCACGGGATTTCTAAATAGGACTCGTTCCTAGGCACAGATTGCGGAAGCAGGGCGATGTTCGGCTACCGAAACTACACCCAGGGTATTGTTTTAGTGAAGATTGATATCCTGGGTAATCTTTGTATATACCCAGGACGACATTTACCCTTTCAGCGGTACTAGTGGGGCTTCGCCCATACGTTTCACAGTTCGCCTCAATTCGACCAGGAAGTAAACCCCAAAAGTGTCATGGCCGCCCTGTTTTGGAAACTCTGGCAGCATTTATGGAATTCACTTGTGGAGTACTCTATATCTGTTGAAAACATTGCTACCAAAAGGGATAGACTGGCTAGAAAAAACCACGAACTTTATGATCAGCATGTTGTTTGATCTTCAAAACGTAACATTTCTTGGGAAAGTGTTCCGAGTACCGGTACAAGTCTTTTTTCAGCTTATTAGCTAATTAGTGCATTCTAAGATGCGTCTCATTCAATTCCTTTCGACTGATAGACCCCCGTAGGTGCCTTCATTTTCGTCATATAACTTGTACTTTTATGGTATTTTGACATGTTTTATTCCCAATGCTCCAAACATTCACAACTTCAGCTTGCCCTCAATCATGTTTTTCAAAATATCAACATTTTGATACTTTGAAAAATACGCAATATTTCTGCCCAATTAAGGCAAAAAGTTCCACACTTTTGCGAATCCATATTATGAGGTTAGCTTTATCTAATGGCATACACGAAAATCGCAAATTATCAAAATTTTGATAATCTCAAATATCTCAGCAACCACATATTTTGATGAAACAAAGCCCAAAATCCTTAGAATGTTCCACTCTATCACATCTGCAACAAAAATCACAAAAATCTTACATAATAAAAAGTTTGATTTTTACTGTTTTTTTCTGATGAGCTATTACAGAAAATTTTGATGCAGAAATATGACCAACAATATATATTTTCATGTCGAGCAAACCGTGTTAAAATTGGCCCATTAGTTGAAATATTCAAGGTACTAGTTGTAGAACTTATGTCAATGGCTGTACGTTCTTCACATATCATTTAATTAGAAGGCCTATAATTACCACACGCCCTCTATTATCAGAAAAAGTAACTGAATGCCCACCCTTTTGATTGATTTCTAAGTTGTACATTCTTGGTACTCATATATTCTTGATACTTCTCATATTCAACGCTTATAATCATTGTTCGATGTACAGTTTTAAAGTGTTTTACATTATTCTTGATGAAAACTTCTTGTAACAGACCTTACCCCTTTCTGTCCGCCGTAAGGTTGTCTGCCTCTTCGATACTCTTGTGCAAGGAGTAGCCAGCGCTACCATAGCAAAATATTTGAACTATGATGGACCCGGCAAACAAACAACTCTCAACCACCACGTAAGGATATCGAGTATTAATCCTAATACCCAATATTAATCGTCTGCTCATACGAGGCGCCTCAATACACTGGGCAAATTTTGGGCAATGACGCGTGTATGTGTGGAATACTTCATCCTGTAAGAAAATTGTAGCACCATTTTTTTCATTAAAGGTGGCTATCCGCGGGAGAGTTTTCTTGCGCGAGTTGGCTCTCGATGGGCAACTCGATTGCAAGCAGTTGTTTGTGTCACTGGTGTCAGCGTAAGCCGTGAGGAAACAAACAATGGCGAATTGCCCATTGTGAGCCAACTTCTGCGAGAAAACTCTCCCCTGGACAGGCGCCTTCTTTAGAGACCCGACTGCCACGGTGTCCCCGTTTCATACTGTGAAAGGAGAGTGACAGATTTCTCTGTGTTTCTCCTATTGAAATGTCATGGCCTCGAGCTTTCTCTTGTTTAGAAATACTTGGTATGGGGAATACCACCAAACTCTCCTCTCTTATTACTTACGGCGAAGGTCCGTATTATTATGAAGTTTTCGCAAAGCCCCCGAACTGCCAACGCGAACGTCTGTCCAATTTCCGATACTCTTTTCGTGGCATCGAACAATGGATTTGGCGTTCGCGTTGGCGTTTCGGGGGCTTTGCGAAAACTCCCTAGTGTTTCGCCCGCCACCGTATGTTTACTTACGTGATAATTGAGAACCGGCACTGAAACAACCATCGAAATGATGTAACAGGCAATTATTGCTTTCCTGATATTTCCTGGAGTGACAATAACTCGGGACTTTAACGGATGGCAGATTGTAAGGTATCTGAAATGTGGACATACACGTAAACGTAGGCACATTTACGATTAAAAGACAAGGCCTACTTTGCCATCATATAGTAGCAGTACATCACTGTAATGACCAGCATCATCACTAGTGCACAAACTGTAAATGTCGTCTAAACCAGTGCACCAAGGTTACAGGTAGAATGGTTGGCGGTGACGGTTCGGGTCAGTGCTAGGTAGCGTAGGGGTCAGTGACAAGGTTTTAGCGTAGGGGGTCAGTGAAAAGGGTTGAGGGTCAGGGGAGCGTACCTATGTGTCCCGGATTCTATGGCGACAAGGCCAATCATAACTGACAGACACATGGAAGCGGGGACACATAGAACTGGGACATAGAGCCCTGCATACAATAAATGTCTTTAGGGACGCATAGAACCCACCCGCGACGCAAAGGACCCCGGACGCATAGAACCCTGCATACAAAAATAGGCCCTACACCCATCCAGTTTGGGAACTCATGGTCACCCAGTAAAGCCGGTTGTTCAAAGCAACATGGTGCAATATATTATGACTACCGGTATAATGCCATGACGCGCTATGACAGACACAGACAGAGGTGGGGTCAGTCAGTGCTACAGTGACCATGGTAGCACAACAGGTAGGCCTACAGTCAGTTCATGCAGTGTTCACTGGTTGTGTGACTGTCATTCTGCTGACTGCTGACAGTGCTGTGTCATGGTGTGGATGTGCTGTGTCAGGGGGTTCTGATGATGTTGCCTTTGTTTGGACATGACAAACAAACTTTTGCTTGTGCCAATTCAAATGCCTAGGCCAAGGCCTACCCTGCCCTGTCAGGCGTAGCTGTACAAAATAGTCCTACACTTGAACACGCAGTTGTCATCTTTAGGGACGCATAGAAGCTGGGACGCAACGAATCCGAGACACATAGGAACCGGGACACATAGGGATGACCCCGAGGGTCAGGGTTGGGGTTAGGCTTAGGGGCTATGGCTAGGAATTAGCGTGTAGGATCAGGAATGGACGACATTCAGCATCACTACATTAGTGACCAGGGGCCTGTTTCATAAAGTGCCTTTAAGCTAATGGTACCATTAACTTCAATGCATTTTCCATTTCGTTAAGGGTACCATTAGCTCAAGTCACTTTATGAAACAGGCCCCTGTAGTCCATCGTATGGGACGCATGGGACACTAAGCCTGGTGTCTACATTCTGCCTTTCACAAGGTAAAATACCCCATCCAAGTAATAGTCCAGGCGCTGAGGGGGTTTTCGTGGGACAAAGAGAGGCCCGGCAAAACTGTTCATATTATTAAAGTGGGATATCGGGGGGTTGAAATTCACGAGGGTAGGAACTTTAAGCTGAACTCCACACATAAAACCAGGGCCCCTCACGTTTAAAATAAAACGCCGGCGCCACAAACCTGGGACATCCGCCATGTTTTAGTGGGACTCCAGATGACTTCACAAGTAACAAAAACGGCGGAATTATGGGTTATGTGCTAGTCTGATCACCGCAAAAGTTGATGCTGACAAGTGCAAAGAAATGTGTTCTTTACCTTTCTATTGCCATCGTAATGAGTATCAAAAGAGAAGAATGGAAAAAGAGATGCTGGATATACCCCAATGACGAACAACCAAAATTACCAATGACAAGTTTTTCATCCTTCAGGGCCAGAAAAGTCTGAAAGTGAAAAGAATTAACGCGACATCACAAAGGATCAAACATTCAAGTTTAACTGCCAACAGTAACTGTGAGATCAATGAAGATGATGATATGGACATGATGGAAGATGAAGTACAATCTGGCATTTTGATTTTGTGATATAGATAAGGTTTACTGGCAAATATTTTGTATTTTTGTGTTTTTATTTTTCGCAAAAATGGTACAATTGGCCACATGCCATTTTCCTCAACCTGAAGTGCCACCTAATAAAGCTTTATACCATTTGAAAGAGCGTACTTTTATCAACAAATACCAAAAGTTTCATGGACTTATCCCCCCAAATAATTTTTTATAACATTTTGAAAAAGGATGTTTTTTCTCAGCATACGGAGCAGAAATGGGATTTTGGCCTCAGCAGTAAATGTGTTTTAAGAGAGAGGCACCAAATATAAAACCGATAGTAATCATTGATCGCACTTTAAGAGACAGTGGTGAAACTTCAATACGTCAGATTCCAACATGGCGTTTTAGTAATGAGCGCCACGGCGTAGACGTTGAAATTATTGGGTTAATACTTTCACACTGTAGAGGCGATATCGTGGAGCAGTGTAAGGCGAAATTTCACTGAGAAATGAAAATTTAAAGTCTGGGGAGTTTTATCCACCCAATTCTTATCGGATTCTGGAATTGCTTTTTTACCATGTTATTTTAAAAACTGAGTTATTAATGCAAAACATTCACGTGTTAAAGCTGACGTGAACGAACAAAAAGCCCCCATGCGACCGGTGCAGTTGCCATTATTGTATGCGGAGATCCTCGCCCTTCGGCTGCTTGCGGTTGAATGACAGCGCCATCTAGTCTAGGTTGGGGGAATATCGGGTTTGGAGACGGCCTGGCCTCGTTGGAGTCTATCATGTTCTGCGCCCTCGTCAGAGGTGTTTGCAGGGCGTTTCCAATTCTCTTGCTCGTCGCATGGGTCTTTTCGTTCGTTCACGTCAGCTTTAAAGCTGAACCAGATTCATAACACCACCGCGCAAGATGACAAAAAAAATAACTGCCACGCCACAGCGCGGCAGGTAGGTGAAATACAAACGCCCTAGACGGTGTTGAAACACCGTCTCCAAACCCGATATTCCCCCAACCTAGACTAGATGGCGCTGTCATTCAACCGCAAGCAGCCGAAGGGCGAGGATCTCCGCATACAATAATGGCAACTGCACCGGTCAGTACCATGAATGGTCAACAATACATACATGCCTAGGCCAACGTGGTCATGCAATGTCGGTAAACAAAGCGCCTGCAGCCATCCCAAACCCCAAAAAACCCTCACAAATCGAACGAAGTCGTAAAACGGGAAATGATCAAACCTACCCTTATAACAAATTCAGAGGGATATATGCCAAAAAATTCCAGTAAAATCCATTTTCGAACGCTGCTTCGACCGGCACACACAACGCCCTTTTCGCCATCTTGGTTTCGTACGTGGATAAGCAGCATGCTATCCCGGCATGCAACGTAATTCCCAGATCTCCATGTAGGCCTTTATTCTCAGGCACATTCTGCTAGACAGAAGTGGCCGGATAGCGCAGTCGGTTAGGGCGTCTGGCTATTTCTTCTACTGTAACGCCAATCCGGCGGGCGCAGGTTCGACACCAGGGTCGGGTAGATTTTTTTACCAAGTTTTTGCATTTATTTTTTTGTTTTGTCCCAAGTCTACATACAGTGTAACCCATGAATTTTTTTCATGAAGAGTGCGCTTATGGAAAACTTTTTCCTGGGTTCAGTCTACAGCCTATTACTGAGGTTGACTGGATGGAGATCATAAGATCAGATACTAGACGAGTCAAACTATTTGTAACTTGCCAATCTGTTACGTTTCAGGATCGCTGCTGTGCATGTTCTGGCAAAAATACATGCAAAAAATGTCAATGCGGTACACTGCATAAGGGCTATAAAAAATAAATTGTAAAAAAAGTGGAACATGTAAAAATAGTTTTCATGAGAAAAGAAGAGACCCGACCCTGGTGTCGAACCTGCGCCCGCCGGATTAGCGTTACAGTAGAAGAAATAGCCAGACGCCCTAACCGACTGCGCTATCCAGCCACTTCAGTCTAGCAGAATGTGCCTGAGAATAAAGGCCTACATGGAGATCTGGGAATTACATTGCATGCCGGGATAGCATGCTGCTTATCCACGTACGAAACCAAGATGGCGAAAAGGGCGTTGTGTGTGCCGGTCGAAGCAGCATTGGAAAATGGATTTTACTGGAATTTTTTGGCATATGTCCCTCTGAATTTGTTAGGGTAGGTTTGATTATTTCCCGTTTTACGACTTCGTTCGATTTGTGAGGGTTTTTGCGGGTTTGGGATGGCTGCAGGCTCTTTGTTTACCGACACTGCATGACCACGTAGGCCTAGGCCTGTATGTATTGTTGACCATTCATTATACTGACCGGTGCAGTTGCCATTATTGTATGCGGAGATCCTCGCCCTTCGGCTGCTCGCGGTTGAATGACAGCGCCATAGTCTAAGTCGGGGGAATATCGGGTTTGGAGACGGTGTTTCAACACCGACTAGGGCGTGGCGCGGCAGGTATTTTTTTTGTCAACTTGCGCGGTGGTGTAATGAATCTAGTTCAGCTTTAAACAAAGCATCATTAATGATAGATGGTTCTCAAATTGACATAAATAACAAAGATCTTCGCACTTTCGCGGAAATCTCAACCATAACCTCGATCTGAAGCTGAATGACGTAACGCAGACAGCCCCACGACAGTGACTTCGAAGTGCGTGAGACTCGATCAATAGGGAGTTTTCGCAAAGCCCCCGAAACGCCAACGCGAATGTGTATCCTTTTGGTCGTTGCTCTCTTCGTGGCATCGAACAATGCGATAGGCGTTCGCGTTGGCGTTTCGGGGGCTTTGTGAAAACTCCCTATTGCTGAATCATGGATGGCGTCATGTCAGCCGGTTTCAGATCGATGTTATGCTTGAGATTTCGGCGGAAGTACGCAGATCTGGGAATTTGAGAATGGTCTATATGGTACCAAATTTCATTAAATTATAATGGATAGTTGTTGAGAAATCAAGATTTGAAGCTCGACGCGTTTTTTGGCCCACCCGATATATAAGGGAGATGTCTCCATGGCAGAGATACATGGTATACGTGTATCTTATTGGAATATGTCAGCACTGTATTTTTGTACACGAAAGTCAACAAAAGAGATATTTCAGCACTTACCTTCAAGGGAACGGACAAAGTTAGTGTGGTGACATCTGTCAGAGACAGAGCGGCTAGTAATATATTGGTTGGTGACTTTGTTTTAAAACATGTAATAATCGTGTACAGTACCATATAGTTCCCTGAAAATGCAATCGTAAAATTATGGCAAGGCAAACCGAAAAAATATCAGTGACCTTATTCACAAACCTCTCGTAACTTTAAGGGTACGCAAATCCTTTGTCAGGCTGATAGTGAACAATAGGTTGTCCGCAAAAGGACAGTAGTTTGCGTACTCCCGTAAGTTACGGGAGCTTCGTGAATAAGGTCCCAGAACTTTAATTATCACATTAGAACAAATGCAATAGGGTATCAGAATTTGAAAATACCCTGTCAGCAAAGCCATAATTACACCAGGGTTTGTAGTAATATCATCAGTACTTTCATAATGTCATCAGAACTTAATAATATCATCAGCACTTTCATAATATCGTCAGCACTTGTAATGATTTGATCAGCATTTGCATGCTGCAGTAGTCATTTGAAGTTATCACATCAGAACAACTTTGATCAATCAGAAAAAAACAAAACTGACAGCACTTCCCAAAAGTGGTCAGAACCAAGTGCGAACCAAACAGGACGCTCAGAAACTAAACCAGAAACCCGACAGCACTCTCACGAAGTTGTCACAGCACGTGCGCCGGTGTAGCAGTAAAGAGTGTCCCCCCGTAAAAAGTGCCCACTTCTACTTTTGAATGACGGAATAAGCGGCATGGGTATAGAAACAAATCGCCAGAGATGAGAATATGTAACAATATGATCTTTTGTTCCCAGGACAGTTTTTCCTAAGACATTCTTGGACCTACGGGTAGGGCTTTGCTATATACTTTGTATACATAAATGTGCAGGAAAATGTACATGAATTTGAAAAACACGTATTTCACTAAAATAACCGATTTTTTTTTCGTTTCTTCATGTGTCGATTCTCCATGGTATTGGGTGCCACCTAGAACAGGTTTTATCGCCTTAACTTTTTTGCACTTTCTTACCGTTAAGGCCCACTGTGTCTAGTCTGGTTCCCTGACCTGCTGTATGGTAGCGCTGACTGATGGTGCGATACAGAGGTCAGGTCAACGCCACCGTTATACTTATCACGTGATCTAAAATTGTCAGGATCCTGACAATTTTGCTGTGACGTCACTTGACGCAATGTTCCCGGAACGCAGCTATGCTGCCAGCTTGCGGAGCATTCAAATGTCTTGAGCGGAACGCCACGTCGTTGGATTTTTTCTGTTTATAGGGAATTTGGCTTTTTAGACGCCTGCAGGATTAATCACGTGATTTCGACCACCACCATTGACAAAATTGACCAGTATTGTCTCGTGAACTGTGACAGGGATCGACGCACGCGAAAATCAAAGTCCAGTCGCTCCGATTGTTCATCGAGGGATTAGAATATGTGGCTATAGAGATCATAACTATTCGAATGTAATCTCACAACATCAGTCTTTGTTTGGCGGACTTGCGTTCGTGTTTATTCCTTTCACACCTGTTTTGCGTTTTCTGCACATGCGTATCTTCCCCAAGTGCTGACCCGTGCAGGCTCGAACGTATTAACCGCGAGTCGGAGCGTGTATCACACACCCCCGAACCATCACTCCATGGTTCGGGTGTGTGTGCATTCGAGAACTTGAGCAGAATGTACACTGCCTCCCGCACCCCCATAACACCGTTCTGGAAAAGAGGGTGAAACTCCCATTTTATTGGTCGTACAAGCTTCAAACTTTCAGCACTTTTACTCTACTAGGTGTAACAATTAGTCCTATGGTCAAAATCAACTTTGCTTCAAAAATCTGACGAAAAATATCAAAATATCAAATTTTAATAGAGTTGTGTATTTTCTTGATTTTTCAAATTTCATGATATTTAGGAAAGATTTTTTCACACCATTTCTTCAAAAAAACCTCGAAATTCATATGAGATTGCTTCTAAATGCATATCAAATGAATAGTCATAGAAATTGAGGAAACAGGCTTTGGCGATATTTTGGGATTTTGATATCTCATGAATTTTTCACAATATTGGTACCTATCATAATTTTCTGACCCTGAAAGCAATATTTTGGATGAGAGCACTCATCCAGGACATAGCATGTTTTTGGCCAAATACAATGATTGCCTAAATTTTGAAATCTCAAAATCCCAAAATATCGCCAATGCCTATTTCCTCTATTTCTATGACTATTCATTTGATATGCATTGAGAAGTGGTTTCATATGAATTATTATTGTTTTTTTCGAAGAAATGGTGAGAAAAACTCTTTCCTAAATATCACGAAATTTTAAAAATCAAGAAAATATACAACTATCAAAATTGGAGATTTTGATTTTTTTCATGAGATTTTTGAAGCAAAGTTGATTTTGACCGTAGGACTGATTGCTACACCTAGTAGAGTAAAAGTGCTGAAAGTCTGAAGCTTGTACGACCAATA